>JAODUP010000145.1:575000-840066 GCA_025642065.1 Paralvinella palmiformis | reverse complement strand
TGGGGGTTGTTTTAGGTTCGAGTAAATCGTAGTATTTACTCAGGTTTGAGACGATAGTTCGTTCTAGTCCAGTAATAATCCATTGTGCGGTATTGCTAGTTTGTTTTTATTTTATTTTAATCGCTTTAGTGAGTCCATACTGTGTTAGTGTACATTCTCTTTGTTATGAACAAACTGTAATGTTGTTAACACGCTGAGGCTATATATAGGGCTTGAATTTTCACTTAGGTTAGAGAAGAACTTCGACGCCAGACCAGTCGGACGTGTATCGATACATGGTTCATATAGGTAGGATTTATTCAGTTATTCGAACCCAGAAAAAAGCTGAGGTCAGCATTGAGGTGTCGAAATGTTTATATGGTTTTTTTTAAAGTTAAAGTTTTAAAAAAAACCAAAAATTGAACCACACGCACGTGTTGTTTGTTGCGAGCTGTGGTATCAAATGGTATGTTTTTACGTGCTTCCGCTTTTTGTACGTAGCCTGCATGTAGCCGCTTTCCTGTGGGCGTGACATATTTGTCGCGTAAGAAAAGCGAATTAGGTGGTTCCCACAGGCTGATGAGTAGACCAGACACATGCTTAGGTATACGCACACATTTAACAATATGTGGAGGTATGGAACATTTTATTTTTAGATTAATGTATGTATAGTTGTATTTAGATTTATGGAGGTAGGTTTCGAAGGATGTTTAGATATGTTGATCCCTTTTCCCTGTTGCCTCTTACTATGTACCAAAAACGCACATTCCCCGTGCCAGACATCTTATCTATTTCCATCCAGATTCCTTATTACACCAATTAAAAATTTATGTCGTTTTCAAATGTTTGAGTTTATTAGCTTTGTTATGTATAATGTAGAATCTATATTGTTGTCCTCTTATGTGGTCTGGCGAAACGACCTATTAATTCATACAATGCTGCTTGATGGATTTATACTCCTGGAGTCGTTTGTTACTCCGGCAGGCATCTCCATGGGTATTAAGCTGCGGACAGAGTTTTTTCCCATATTATGAGTAATTAGATTACACTGATATAGGAAATTTGTTAAATGTATAGCTATTATAATCCCGACGTGTCATTCGCAGTATCGGAGATCTGCCTGAAATCCGCTGTTCTCGACCATGGGTCTAAACAAGTGGATAGGCGCTTTAATTTAGATCCCACCACACCTAACTGCATATACTTAGGGACGCTAAATTAAGCGTGAATGAACGTTCCATTAGTGATGAACGGAAACGTATGAGGGTTAGCTGTTAGGTTCGAGTAAATCGTAGTATTTACTCAGGTTTGAGACGATAGTTCGTTCTAGTCCAGTAATAATCCATTGTGCGGTATTGCTACTTTGTTTTTATTTTAGTTTAATCGCTTTAGTGAGTCCATACTGGGTTAGTGTACATTCTCTTTGTTATGAACAAACTGTAATGTTGTTAACACCCTGAGGCTATATATAGGGCTTGAATTTTCACTTAGGTTAGAGAAGAACTTCGACGCCAGACCAGTCGGACGTGTATCGATACATGGTTCATATAGGTAGGATTTATTCAGTTATTCGAACCCAGAATAAAGCTGAGGTCAGCATCTGAGGTGTCGAAATGCTTTATATACAGGTTTCTTTTGGACCACAGAAAATTACTGTTGAATGTAAACTGTGGTGTCAAAATAGTTTATGATATGTATGTAGCAAGTCACCATTGAACCACACGCACGTGTTGTTTGTTGCAGCTGTTTCAAAGGGAGAGTTTGTTTTGTACGTAGCCCCAGTAGCCGCTTTCCTGTGGGCGTAATATTTTTCGCGTACGAAAAGCGAATTAGCGGTTCCCCCAGGCTGATGAGTAGACCAGACACATGCTTAGGTATACGCACACATTTATCAATATGTGGAGGTATGGAACATTTTATTTTTAGATTAATGTATGTATAGTTGTATTTAGATTTATGGAGGTAGGTTTCGAAGGATGTTTAGATATGTTGATGCTCTGTGCCTGTTGCCTCTTACTATGTACCCTAAAACCCACACCCATAAACACATATACATACACATATACATACACATATACATACACATATACATATACATACACATACACACATACACACATACACACATACACACATACACACATACACACATACACACATACACACATACACACATACACACATACACACATACACACATACACATACACACTCACACACATACACACATACACACATACACACACAAATACAAACGCGCTTGCGCGTGCTCACACACACACGTTACCCTCACCACTGAAATAAATATCCATGCATACAATGGTGATAAGCTAAAACACAATACTGTTAGTTGAAGTGTTATTAATGTAGTGTGATTTTTATTTAAAAAAAACAATTCTGACTGTTTAACAGGATAATACTAACATTGCCTTGACTATTGGTTATTCGTATCACATTTACATTGAGTCAATATTATATCGTTACAGATGTAGTGATAGGAAAATCTCTGAAATATCCCTTTTCTAGTATAACTTTAAATTCCTCATCCCCTCACACGAATCACGAAACAATCGGTTGATGTTAACTACAAGTTTCAGCGTTTATATACGCCAGTCGTGCATATATCAAATAGCAGGGTAATAGTGATACACAAGCAGTATATACAAGTAGGCTTACCATTAAAAAATACATATTTGTAATGACCATTTAACAAAACTGATGTTTTGGAATAATTGAATAATTCACGCAATAACATTATATACTACACGTTTCTTTAATCAATGAGTGAAAACAGTATCTGTCTGATTGTTTGTTTTTGTCTATGAAAATAAATAAAAAGGATACAGCTACGCTCTTGGGAAATTACGAAAGGTTAATGGCACGATTTACTTTCGGGACAACTTAGAACGTCGCGTAAACAGTTTTCCTTTAAATGTTAAATGGATTATATTCTTATTGCATGTTTCAGAAAGTGGAAGATAACGCAGCCCGGTTTAAAAAATCCATAACATTGCTGTCAGCTTTCCATACATATTTAATCGCTAACGCTGTAAAGATGCAAATGGAATTACCAGCAGACAACCCGAGAACGACTATCACATTTGGCAACAAGTATTGATGCTAATATAGGATAAGCAAGATGCTGTTTTTAGTAATTTGGACCATCGTAACTCACTTCTATAATTACAACTTGGTGTTCTTTAAGCTATTTTAAGAGGTATTTATTGGTTTATCTAATCGATGTTTACTTACCATTTTATCACATAACTGTTTCCAGCTGTTATATCTATCATTAAATGGCCTATCCTCTCATTAACACCGGCATGTATTTGTCCCCCTTTTTTAAAAGACTCAGCATTACCATGATTTTTAGGCGGTCACAAGAACCTATAATAAACACTTTTCTGAGCTTTTCCTCATATAGTTTTATTTTGTCTTATTTTGTTCAGGTATTCACCTACACAAAAAAAGCTGTCCAATTAAATCTTGCAACGTAAATCGAACAGATAAACATCTCTTTCTACTCACTACAACAATATTTCCAAATAAATAAAAAATATTATGTGTTAGAGTCAAATATCTTAAAGCATATCTGCTATTCGCCATTGAATGATCACTATACAACATTATATGATAAACAGGTAAGATATTAGGGCAGTACTATTTACTAACAATCACCAATTATGTTTTCCAAACTGATAATATTTTTAGCATCATCTAATGATTTTCTATCATCTCATTTACACAATTCTTTAGATAGATTTAGAGCTATGACACTTTTGCCATTCGTGCAAAACTGCTGCGTCAATATATAAATGAACGAATAATTATCTCCCATCACAAAATATCACTCACAAAACCATGTACATATAAATACATACCAATGCATATACGTATAATATCATGTGCACATAGTAACATATTGAAGCACATAAGGACATATGTAAAATATATGTATTCCTCATAATCAACACTACTTCAAGCCGGTATATGAAAGCTAACTCTCAACCAGTACATAGGCATATATTATTGTTAATAACTTCACATAGACTAATCTATTAATTATCCTTATTAGCTTCTGGTACCCGCTGGTTCTCTATGATTTCTTTCATATTTATCTGCTTCTTGTTGGCTATATTTGTATCCACATCATGTAATAAGACGTACATTTCCAAAATGTCGAATGAATCATTAGCCTTTAAAGAAATGATTTGTTTTTTTAATAATATGGGGAAAACGGTTCAAATATATATAACCATAGCTTTGTCATATATAATGTAATATTTGTATTATTATACATTTATGCGACAATCTATTAATTTATGTAATACCGTTTCATGTATTAATCTTCCTGGGGGCTTTTAATACTTTGGTAAACATCTCTTATGGTATTAAGTTGAAGGCGGAGTTTTTACATGTTATAAATAATTGCTTTACCAATATATAGGTCAATTATTGATTGCATAACGATTATAGTTCCTATTTCTCATTGGCAGTATGGGAGATTTGCCTGACATCCGATAAATGTATGATGATTAGCTGTTAGGTTTGAGTAAATTATAGTATTTACTTAGGATTGAAGCGATATTTCACTGTAGTCCAGTAATAATCCGTTGTACAGTTTTGCTACTTTGTTTTTTAGCTAAGTCACTTCATTGCTCCCATACGTAGGTAGCATACATCTTATCACGTGTTCAACAAACTGTTATGTTGGTTGACGCGACGAGGGCCCATAAAAGGCCTAATTTGTCACTCAGGATACAGAACAACTTCGACGCCAGACCAGTCGGACGTCTATCGATACGATTCTTTGTAAGATTTGTTTGGTTATTCGAGTCCAGAATAAAGCTGAGCTTAGCATCTGTGTTGTCGAAGTGTTCTATATATATAGGTTTCTTTTGAACCACAGAAAATTAATACTGAATGTAAGCTGTGGTGTCAAAGTAGTTATCTTGTGTATCTACTAACGCATCATTGAACCACTAGCACGTGTTGTTTACTGCGAGCTGTGATGTTTGTACGTGCATCCGCTTTTGTACGTAGCCAGCATTTAGCCGCTTGGCTGTGGGCGTGACAAATTTGTCGCGTACGACAAGAGGCTGATGAATAGCCCAGACACATGTATAGATCTACGTATGTATAGATATGTGAAGGTGTATAACATTTTATATTTAGATTGATAAATTTATAGTTTTATTTATGTATCGATTTATGAAGCTATAGGTCTCAAAGGATGTTTAGATGTTGATGTTTTGAGCCAGTGCCACTATATATGTATTCTGAAACACATATACACGCACACAAACAAACAAACAAACGTATGGTACATACACACACATACACACGTACATCAACGTACATTAATGTACATTAACACAAATTAAATTCATTGGAGTTATTTCGTGTCACTCACTTTACATTGTCTTCATCTAATCTATTTTACATTCATGAATTAAAAAAAATGTACATCACTTGTGAGTTTCAAGTAGTTACGCTTTCTATTACAGATACGTCTTATTCGTCTATCAGGGCAATGTATTCCACAGAGGACGTCTGGCATATTTCAGTTAGCGATTTGGGGTCTTTGGGGTCTGGATCATACGAGTAATCTATCAGGAAGCCATAATCTTATTACACAACATACCGATAACATGATCAATCGTGAATTATTTGTTATATATATTCTGGGTTTATTTACATGTTCAGCTGACCTTATGGAGTCGCCCTTCGGCTATCTATCCTCTGATGTGACAAACACCGAGGCACAGCAACTTGACTAGATAAGTGAACTGATCAGAATTGATCAAATTACCGCTATTTCAGGAATATAGAAAGTCAAACAGCTAGTCTGTATCTGGATTAGTAGCGTTTTGATCATAACTGTGATGACTAGTGTGTTTGACCTTCCGTATGGCTATCCATACGGTTAACCACAGGCTATCGGATTGACTAACTATGCTGAGGTTGGTTATCGGGCTTTAAAAAGATATGTGCCGTGTATCAGAACATATTCGCGGATACAGTTTGGTTTGGAACAATTTGATCAGAACCTCATGCAGCATACCACAGTATTGAATGTAAATAAATACCTCACTGATTAACAATGTGGATGGTTCAATATAATTATATTTGTTACTGGCTGTAAAATTTAGGAAGCACAACGGAAATGTTTGTGTGTGCAATATATATATATATATATATATATATATTTGTTTCTTAAAGTAGGCACAAGGCAAATCAATTTATCATTAAAAGAATTCAGATTATTTAAATATAAATAATCCACTATATTCGATGTAAAAACCCTTTGTGCGGTAAACAAATAATTGATATGCCGCGTGGATAAACCAAAATAAAGTATAAAAGAGACAGGTGTAATATTAATACACACTATAATTGAAAAATATAAGCATAAATCAAAATGAACAATATTCGCAGCAGCGATACAATACAATCCAACCCAATAGCAAAGACAGGTTTCTAATTATTCAAATCTTCATCAGGTTGCATAGAATGTTTAACGCTGCCATATTGCTCCAGATTTGTATACACAATTTCCACTAGGAACCGACAGATTTAGGTCTTTAGATCTTTTAAACAAAGGAGGTGTGATGTTTAATCTCTTTGTTTTACTAGTAAAATTACGTAACCAGTGTGTTGAGGCAGCTTGATAACTAAATATATTTTGCAGAAATATGCCACTGTTACAAGGCATGAACGTGAAGTGCATTTCACAAACGGTCAGTGCCAACCAAAAGTCTTTTATGAGGGGTACCACACAATGACTGAAGTTGTATTCCTCTACTTTGGATAACGGTTTTAATAGTAGTGACAATCTTGAGGGAAGAACAACTCTTCAACGTCGTCGTGATGGAACTTCAATACTCAAATATATATGTTTGATGACCAGTATTCTCGCGCGATCAAACGCAACATATTTCCTGCAGATGGCCATGGCCTGGTCGATAACGTGAATCAAGTCCCTTTTGGAAAGGTACTGCAATTCTACATTTTAATATCTTACATATTGCGTATGTTTATAATTACTCTCCTGTTTGGAGGCTTGAATAATAAAAATAAAATAAGCTTTTTGAAAACATGCCAATAACAAATAAATGCAATTAATATTATTATGCAGGTGTGAAAATGCCGGACTTTAAATTAAATTAAATCTAAAATATACTTCAAGGAATTAGTTACATTAGGTTATTACTGTACTAGAACGAAATATCGCCTCAATCATGACTAAATACTATGACTAACTAACAGTTTATCGTCGTAAGTTTCCGTTCATCGCTTAGTAAATGTTCCTCTACGGCTAATTTAGCGTCCCTTACTAAATGAAGTTAGGTGGGGTGAGGTCTAAATTGAAACTCCTATCCGCGTTTTCCATTTGACATATTTGTATTGTGTGCGTATGTATGTAGGTAGGTACTGTGTGCTTGTTTGTGTGTGTGCGCGCGTGCGCGCGCGCTTTAGGATACATATATAGTAGCACTGGCGCAGAACATCAACTTTTCTAAATATCCTTTGAGACCTCTATCTCCATAAATATAAATATAAATAAAACTATACATACATTAATCTAAATATAAAATGTTCTACACCTCCATATATCGATACATATACACGTATACGTATGCATGTGTCTGGGCTACTCATCAGCCTGTGGGAACCAGCTAATTCTCTTTTCGTACGCGACAAATATGTCACGCCCACAGGAAAGCGGCTACATGCAGGCTACGTACAAAAGCGGAAGCACGTAAAACATACCATTTGATACCACAGTTCAATGGCGAGTTATTACATACAAAACCCGCGCGCGTGTGTGTGCGTGCGAGCCAGTCTGTTTCTATGGATATTCCCTATTTACCATATGTTTCTCAGTCTACATATCTGTGTAAGTACCCTATCTTGTTTTCTTCAAAAACAATCACATCAATTATAAGCTCACGGTCTATTATACTTCACCAAATCATTAATTGACTACTCAGTGTCCTTTAATAGCGGCTGATGATGAGAAGCTTGTCTGGTCAATAAGTCCAATTTATGTGAAGAGGAAATAATCCTGTAGAAAATAAATAGCCTGGCTTAATCCGGAAAACCTTGAAATGGCTAACATTAGACTTGCGTCATGACTGAAAAGATATAATTATTGTAATAGCTTGGTTTACGGAATCCGTGATGTATGCTAATTAAAAAAACATTTAATCATAACATAAAAATGTGTACAGTTTACAGAAGCCCTACGATAAATCAAAACTTCAAAACTAAATCACGTGCTGTAGTTTTTTCTAAGACACATTCGTAAATTTAAAAACAAAATATTTTTTGTCTTTTACAAATATTTTGCAAATTTCTACATTTCCTCATTTTGGAGGGAACGAGCAAAATAAACAACTTATAACAACAATATTAACTGATTAGGGAAAACGTAACTCCGGCTACTTCTGCCATAGAATCATAAGACTGTGTTATTAAAATAAATATATTGTACAACAATCTTTATTATTGAATTACCAGACTTCGCCGTCTTGTCCAAACCGTATTGTGGTCGTTTAAACTTTCAATTTTAGCATCAATCTCAGGGTTAGTGCGAGAAAGTCTGGCTGCCTCATGTTACATGGGCAGCTAAAATAATATGTCAATCCTACAGAGCGAGATGGTGATAAAATATAAGCCGATTACCGGTAGTGGTAAAAAAGGTATGCAAATCTAAGCCTAGAAATGCATAATTGATTAATTAATTAATTTCCGCCCCATTCTTTCGGCTTTGAATTTCCATTTAACAACTACAACAACAACGACAATAATAATAATAATAATAATATTATTATATGGATGTGTATGCACCATGTAATTGTAATTGGCTATATTATGATGTTATACATAATTAAGTGTTTTGGGAGGT
Organism: Paralvinella palmiformis; assembly: GCA_025642065.1. Taxonomy (NCBI): domain Eukaryota; kingdom Metazoa; phylum Annelida; class Polychaeta; order Terebellida; family Alvinellidae; genus Paralvinella; species Paralvinella palmiformis. The sequence goes on along the minus strand of JAODUP010000145.1, from coordinate 831,176 downwards.
GGAATGAAGTAGTTGAATTGACCTTTTTACCCTCGACGATGGTCATGTGGCCGAGGGGCGACCTCCGGTTAAACATCGCACAAACATAAATATGAGTCGGCTTCGAATCCACAACCTTGGGAGTTTGTCGCGTAATACTCTAACCAATGTGCCATCGGAGCATCCTGCTATGAAGTGATATATATATATATATATATATATATATATATATATATATATATATATATTATATATATATATTAGTATACAGTTTGTATTAGCCATATTAGATATGTGAACGCCATTATCATACAAATAAGACTAGGTATATACAGTAATATCCCGTTTAAGTCATTTCGGCCTACATCAGATTTACCTTTATGCCACCTTTCTGGAATTTCAGTTCGGCAAACGTCAATACATCCGACGTACGTGATAATAAAAGGACGTGAGAAAAGAAATTATCAATAAAAACTATTTTTTAAAACCAATTATAATACAATAAAAACACATTAAAACATTAAAAAATTGTATATACAATAAACTATTTACATGAAAAGGCATTTTGAAGCGCCTTAAATGCATCACGTCCTGTTTACGTGAAAACCGTGTTACGTCACGGGATTGGGAACCAATTAATGATGTAGCGCGGGGTATGACTGTACATTGTTTGCTTCCATGCTTTATTAACGTTTACCTGATCGTTTTTTTTGTTACCTGTTATCTGATCCGAGAATGCAGTTATTAGATCACTTCGTTCCATATCTATAAGTAATTATTCTAATCCGATTCGATCTTATGTTTGATAGATGTTTCTCTAAGATGTGGCCTCTCAGCCAGGTGTCTCAGGTATTATCACCACTGAAGCATAAACAGAAGCTGAAACACACCTAAAGAATGTATATGCAGTAAAATAAGGGAAGCATTGACTGTTGTTTATACCTGTGTTGATTCCCGACGTTTTAAAGGTCCAACATTCAAAGCCATTATTTTCACACCTTGCCGCACGCGTCGTCCCACAAAACAGGGAATCGCGACCTGCGGGAAGTTAATCAGGCATAGTAATGGTGTTATATGATGAACACCACTAACCTTATTTCCTCAACTATAAGTGAGCTAGTGAATGGTTCGTTTAATCTCATATAAATTGTTGATACATCACCTTCAAAGTTTAGATCTAAATCGATTACCTTTATTGTGCGCCCTCGTTATAAACCATACAGAGGTTTATCAATAAATATTCATAACCTGCATGTTATAGACTCTTTACGTGAGGATCAGAAGGGTATGGCCTTTTATCAGTATGCTGTCCAAACGTTCAATCCTTGAGGAATAAAGGCATACCTTCTTGTGATTATGTTATGTCGTAAAGTATTGATGTATTAGCGTCAGCAGAAACCTAGCATAGACTTGACACAGATTAACTTACTATAAAGGATTTGATTCCCACAGGTCATGAGTTTAATCATATTCCTCAGAAAAGTGGACGGTGCAGTGGTGGTATTAATATGATATACAGATTAGATTTATTTTTCAATTATGGCAGTTCGTAACCGTATTCTATCAGGGGATTTGAGGACTTTACGTTTACATTTGTTCATTCCTATCAATTTATTAAGGCCTAATTGCTAGATTTGAAAACTAAACAAGTATTTTTTTATCTTTATTCATACCCTGTGTAATTCAAGAGTGATCCCACAGTTGAAACGTAATCCACTCATGATATAATTCGATCAGCGATAATAGGTAAGTATCAACACAATGGTTATGAAACAATATTTTGTTTTATATATGATCATTTGAAATTTCTAATCGTTTACCTGTTTCAGATCGTTTTGAACATTTGGTGGTGGTTGTAATGATGGGAGGAATTAAACTTTCAAGGCAGATTTTTGAAACACGAAAAACCATTAGGCGGACATTTAATCTATCGTTTGAAGAAAACGCGTACAACACTACTATATAAATCCCATTTTACAATACAGAATTTAGCGACCAAAGTTAGAACACGATTTATAGACCCTATGACAAATATTGTATGATGTGAGCAGTGCAGAACTACTTATGTAGTCCATGCAATATTTCTGATTTACGTATTGTGATCAACAAATATGGTACGAGGAAATTGTGGAAGAAATTATAATTTGCGATTAGGGTTGATGCATAATCGCCACAAAAAGTTGTCCTTAAATTATAGGTAGCTAACCTCAATCGCAAATTATTGAAAGAGAAGTGCAGTGTGAGTCTCCATTCGTCTATCAAGCATTATATCTTATTAGTAGTAGTAAATGTTATTATAATTCATTTTAGTTATATAGTTGTAGATGTGTATCATTGAAAACAAACCCAGAGAGTGACATAATAAAATCGACGTTTGATCGTGGGTAGAATTATGTGGAATACTACAGCAGTAATTACGCTCAATAAAATGAAAAAAAAACACTATTTTTGATTAATTATATTATAATCTCAACTAATCAGATTATATGTGGTTCTGACAATGTGATTCTTAGAAACCTGCGAGGAGGAATGAAAGGGAACTTCGTCCCCTCCCCCAGGCCCTAATAGATCAAACGCTGCAAACGAAGATCAGCTATTTAAAATATATGGAGTCGGATAAGCATGATGAATATACGTACATCAAAAAGAGATGAGCTAAATCAATCCATTAACCTGGCGTGTTTGAATGGGGTGGCATTTCCGCACAAAATGTGGATCATTGCGATTAATAACATGGACTATTTCCGATATAGGTCAAATATTGTACATTAAATTATAATGAATAAGATAATTTTGTATATTTTACAAAGTATGGCTGTACAATTTTATTTTGGTCTTGTTGCCGTTCTAGTAACATGTAAAAGTTTACAGTCATGGCATAATAATAATAATAATAATAATAAGGAGGAGGAGGATGCAGATTGTAATAATATCGTGGAATTAGGCACAACAATAAATACCATAAATATTTCTAATGTTTTTCGTGTTGAGAATTGCTAACATAGATACATCATGGTATTATGTTAGCGGAATTATGTAAAAAGTCGTTATTATAATAGATGTGCTCATTGAAGCTATTTAAGTTACTTCTTATTACTAAATCACATAACTCGGACGAGTCACTTGTGTGTGTATATGTTTGTTGTTGGGTAACATAATCACGTCATTGTCTTCAACTTGTATTTTTTCGCAGTATTTGACAACGGTCATTGGCTTCCCTCACAAAGATTTGTGTCGTAAACAGCATACTTGCTAAAACTCTTAATTCCTTCTTGGCTCAGTATGTGCTGAAACATTAAGTATTATGTATTTGTTCTATGTTACAGCGTTTACGTCCAGTCGCCTTCTTTTTTATGATAAAAAATAAAATAAAATTACAAACTGCTGAAGCTATTCTGGTAGAACTTATTCTAAAACTCCATACAGAAAATAACCGAACGAACATTTAAAATAGAATAAAAGTAATAAGTATTAGCGTTAAATGTTATCACATCATCCTCACCTTCACACACCAAACATGTAGCCATATTGAGTACTTACATCCGACTTCCGTGCATCATTTTATAAATAGCTACACAAGCTTACAATACTGTATTATAAAAGACAATATTATCAGATGACAAGTAATTATTATTATTTTTTTTAATCCTAGAAAGTATCATTGAACGTGTGTACTTTTATAATAAATTTAAAAGAAAATTATAGAAGAGAAAAATATTATGTCGAAACAATTAAATACTGCAAAAGTATAATGTATAATCCAAATAAGTCATATATACATTTGAAAGTTGTACTATTCTCGAAATATTCAGGTACCACAACATTATGACTTGGTGATACTTCCTGTTGCAATATGATTATAATTCTCATTTGATGAATCTAAAATAAATAAGATGAAGTTAATGGATTATTTACCAAAAGGTAAATAAAAAGGTTTCCTTTTAACAATGTTTTGACAAAGAGTACTAATAATTAGCCAATAGCAGTTATGTTTCCAATATATCCCTTTCCATAGATTATTGGAAGCCATCTTGTTTAAAGGTTTAATATAGTTACCATCTTAAGAGTATCGAATGCCTAAAGTTGCTATTGACATAAGAAACACTTATTATAATCGTCTATAGATTTAATCGCATCTCGTGAACACCTTTGTCGCTCCTTGTTATATGGCACATCAAATTATAGCAAAAATCGATTTCAACTAATTAAAAACTGTACAGTTCATACAGTGACAACTAATATCTATGATGGTATGCCGAAATATTTGTTTCGCTGAAAGTTGTCACTCTCTGCCCGAGTAATCTAGTCATCCAAGAGTATGTTCACTGGGTCACAGTATGTTTTAATTCATACACGCCTCAGCTCCGACTAACGTCATTGATAGTCCATAAGGAAACGTATATTTGTCAAAGTCCTCGGTGGACATATTAATTTGTGAAGGAACATTTAGACGAGCAACATTTTGCTGTCTACAGATGATCCAACGAATTTTCTCGATCCATTTCTATTGAACTGACTGACCTTTGAACCACAATATTCTGTCATTGCTATGATATTTGATTAATATTATTAATTTATATTACTACGGGTCATTCATCTTTATATATTTATACAGTCCATCTTTCTTTCTCTTTCTCCTTGTCACTTGCTCACACCATTTTAATAGCTGACTTGGTCTATAGGATCTCGCATACATTTGTAGCAGGTAGTTCAGAACAAAGCAAGCATATATAGTTAAACCAGAATAATCCGATCGATAGAGACACGCGAAGAAATACTGGATTACGAGTAATGTTCGAGTATCCACTGATAATCGTCTCCGTCAAGATGGTGATGATGATGATGATGATTGATGTTTTACGGCCACTTTTGTGCAAAAGTTAGGCTAAATGGGCCGAGCGACCTCCAAAGGTAATGAGACGAAGCGAAAGACGAAACAACCTTCAGTTATGCCCGCGCCGGGATTCGAACACGCCGTCTCCGTCAACGAGTTCCGAAAAATTGATGATTATAAACCAAATATAAAAATAGTACATCTCCTCACTTGAGTAACGATTATCTGTAAGTGTACCTCGCTGGATGAACTGAAGGTTTGGGAATTTTTATGGAGAAGACACTATTTAAATTTTATGGAAACAGTTTGGTCATCCATCGCTGCATATGAACAATGTGGTGTTCCAAATTTCCCAGGGATGTACTATTTACAAAAATACTCGGCACAGGTTAGAATACTGGTCAGAGCTGGATTCTGGTCATATTTATTTTAAGCGATAATTACCTAATATATATATATATATATATATATATATATATATATATATATATATATATATATCCAAGCCCTTCTCACACATAATCCCCACCCGACATTATGGCGATGTTAGTCACAGTTCTGTCTTCTTTGAGGACTCTCCGTGGAAAATTGACCGTCATTAATATTTAGGAAGTGTAATATTCGCCTAAACTAAAGCTGCAAAATTATACGTGGACACCAAATTAACTAATGTCAACTTTGCGTGTTACTGGTACCTGGAGCTGTCATATTTATTAAGCTTCATCACGACTTCATCATCTATAACCTTACATTTTGCAGTATCTGGAAGGGCTTTCCCGTGTCTGCAGGTGAATAGGGAAACCGCACATTTACTTCCACGTTGTTTACGGAACGTATCTACCATCTTAAAATAGATATAGCCTCTGACATCAGAGAGAATATCGTAAAAATCTGAAAGTGTCATATAGCAGCTGGCTTCTCCTTATTCTAGAACATTCAGTAGAACGTATTAAATTCAGTGGGTCTTCAATTTGATACCCGTGACCTGACCTATTGATGGTGTTAGTGAATTCTTTCGTAGATAAGATGGGTCAGTGCTAATTATGTTAGTAAACAACAGACATTAAGAGAAATAACAACGACGATATATAAAGTGGGTCAAAATACAAAAGTTAAGACGAACATTCCTGAGAACAATGCTTAGACCAATGTCGTAAAATGGCGGTTTTCGATAATAAAAACAAGATTCAAAACTCGACACCACTTTTATTGCTGCAGGTTCAATTGAATAGAATCATCTCTCTGGACACACTAAACGTGTTTCCATAATAGAACACTTCGAGCCTAATTCGAAAAAAACTAATTGTTTCGATTGATTTTGTTTTATTTGTGGAGTTGACGTTGCAACCCACTGTACGGGGCCCTGGGATAGATTACCTCGTTGTTATACCCAAAAAACAAATATACTGATTTTGATATTGCTGTTAACCATAAACGCTTATCCTTAGTGCCAACATACCTTTACTGTCACAGTAATGACCGCTCTTCTATTTTCGCTCATTCGCCATTTACGTTGGATTGGTCTACACTGGCATGCAAACACTAATAGATAAATCGCTAGCTTCCGGCCTAATGAGTAAATTCATCTGGATATCGTTTTTATAATGTTCTGACCTTAATCGACAAAAGGTGTGTTGACATCAGTCGTAGCGATAATGTCAGACATTGTTCTTGGCTAGTAATCGTAGGGTTTCTTTCGATTTTTGTCTTAACGATCTTCAACCAAGTTAGCGTTATACAACGACATTATTATAAAATACCTCATTGTAAACTAGTCATCATAATTAACTAATCTATTAGGTTATTCAGCTATAAGACAACCATGTCAGGAACAGTTCTGTGTGTTTTATAAATATTTATATCAGCTTCTAGTATCAACACAGCAGCCGATAGAAACCACTTTACACGCGATCTTAATTTCAATTAAGTAAAACAACGAAATATTTAAATATACAGATGAGGTAATGCTGTTTTTTGAGTATGATGACTTAATGGAGTGATAATCGAGGTTGCGTTGTTTAGTTCGGGCACCTGTCACACCAGAGGCATATGGCTATGGGGCAAGTATTTTGTTTAAGCTATATTTTCGGATAATACATCCCCCAAAAAGAAAGGCAATTTGAAGATGGTACACATAATAAATAAACTGCTAATGTTAGGCAAGGAAGTTGTGGGCTTACTCACAAATTAATTATTTCATAATCAAATGGTAAACAAACATTTAACATTCCGATATTATCATTGTAAATAGAGCAAAATAAAGTGAGTGGGTGAGTGAGTCAGTCAGTCGGTGACTGAGTCACACGGGCAGAGAGGCAGGCAGAGAGGCAGGCAGGGATTAAAACATATTAAAATAAAGATTTACATACAAACAGAATTTAGTTTTGAGAAAAATCTAGCAATGACGCAAACAAGAATAATACCAGCAGACGTTATTAAATGGTGATATATGTGGCATCTGATATCAAATATATCATATCGATGTATGCCATAAATCATAAACTACTTAATAATAAGACAGATACTACAAATAGACAACGGGAATATATATGTGTGTCGCAAGGTCCGTACAAGATGACATGTCATGCCATGTTAGCCTTCCCGACTTCCGTAATACATTGCTCGATGCAATCTCTGGATATTAGATTATCCCGACCAGATATTTTGTTATGGATCTGTCGTGTTTTGTGTCACATGGGGTTATAGGGTTTGCGAGTTCTGGATCAATAGCAGACATTGGCCTGTTATAATCCTGATAATACAGCGACACCAATAATTGATTTTCAAGTATGAGATATCTGTAAAAAAGGAGTGCTACCTTATTTGTGGTGAGAGGGTTACTGGTGTCTCACTTATAATAATTCAATAATTATAAATATTAAAAGTGGCCTGAGGTCAGTCCCGTACAACATATTTGAATGAAGGACTAAATTGGATGGATATGTCACCCTGCGAAGGACAGAGGACGGGAAAAACTTAACAAAGAAGATTTACAAAATTAAGAAAAATAATAAAACTATAATATAATACTATTCATCCATCCATCCAGAGATCGCAGCCGCTCCCCCCCCCTCTCGCTTAGAAGAAATATGACCAATAACGAATTATATCATCATATATATCCGAGTCATAGAAATGCGAAACCTAGTTATAATATATAAGCGCTGTATAGGTGTATAGCCCTACTATATGTATATATATATATATATATATATATATATATTATTTTAATCGTTGTTTGTCTCCAAAATACCAATTGTTGTTTCCTAACCATGATTCTAATTGAACAAATCGTGACATGGCAGTATCTATGTCAAGTGCCTGTTTTCAGGGAATTAAAGTAGCAATAGTCTGGTTCTTATTTCGTCGCTCTTTATGAGAACCGAAACAGACATAGGCGCGATCTTGAAAAATGTTTAATGGTTACACTTTTTTTAGTTTTCTTTGGAAGTCAACTTAGAACATGACCTAAATTTCTCTCCAACTTAAGTGGACTATATTCGCGTTGAATGTCGCTAGAGACGAGAGACGATTCAAGTTAGATTTTAAGACACTACAGCTTTCCAACGAGATTTAATTGACAACGTCTTTAAAGCCTTCGGGCCAGAAGAAACTTTATCATTGGCGGATGACTGGCAACTGACAGCAACTGGCAGAAGATGTAGACACACATTCTATCGGATGATTCTAGAAATACTAGAACATTTACCAACAAGGATCGTTGCTGAAAGCCGACAAGCGTGACATTGTTCTTGGAACCGGAACAATCGAAGTTGACGTCCACAAGAAGAGACAGTATATGTGCAGATATTCTGTGTACTATTTTAGGCAACACTTATTAGCATCATTATCCTATTTTACTTGTATATTTATTATCCAATATTATACAGCGCGTACATCCTCCACCAGATAGATCTAATTATTTTAAATGTCACCTTCACGTTCTTGTCATTCCTCAATATTCATCATTGCTAGATTACTTCGCCGGTCAGACGGTGATATGACACACCTTCTTGGCAGTCCTCTCGAACACTATCATCATTTACTCTTCTCTGAAATTATCCTCAAGAGCTGAACGAATTTAGGACAATAAGGGTAGGAACAGAAATAGAACGCTGAATCTCTGCAAGATAGATGTCTCAGGACCCAAGTTTTTAAATGCATGCTGGGTAAAAGACGAATGTGTTGCCGTAGAACGATCACTATACGATACTATATACTAGCCTAGGAACACAGCACCTGAAGATTCTGAAAGATGTTTGGTTAGTCGTGGCCGAATATCATCAATGCAACGTCCAAAACGTCCCAGGAAACTGTACGTGGTAACATGTACATCAAACTTAACACAGTGCGTGCGTGTCCGTACGTGCGTGCGTGTGGTCGCGCGCGCGTCTATCTGTTTGTAAGAGAGAGAGAGGGGGGAAATTGAGAGAGAAAGAAATAGAGAGAGAAAGAAAGAAAGAGAGCATGTTGCAAATGTTACTAGAGATAACAATATAATATTTTACGATACTGTGAGTTTTTGCTATAAGAAAACAAATGCATCAATTCCATTAGCCATCCTGTGAAATGGACGATTTCTGTCTTCTAATCTGATTATCAAGTGTCCCTTTTATCATTCGGCCAACATCGACATCACATATGATACAGGATTCAGTTTGAGCAAATTATCTCTACTATTCCTTAAACATAACGCCTGATTTCATCAGAGACTGGCGTTCCATCAGTCATATCCTGACTTGAAGCCAACCAATCTGACATGGCTTAGTATCATCGTAATAGTGAGCGACATTTCATAATGGAATGACACTGAAATCCCAAATGTCGATTATCCCACATCATCCTAACTCGATCGCGACGACATTCACTGTTCTGCCTTGTCTCCTCTTTGACGACTTTTCACGTAAACATCTACCACCATTCTGTCGGCAACTGTTTTACTTCATTAATAATTTTGTAAAACTTGCCGAATGCTATGCTGAGATAAAACTCCGAAAATTATATATTGGCGTGAAAAATAAGGCCGACCGACTTATTGTCTTGACGAAATTAATTAATGTTACATTTGGATGTTTCTGGTACATGGGGCTCCTCTGTTTCAGACTTCATCACGACTTCATCGTTCGTAACCTTATATTTGCGGCATCTGGAAAGGATCTTGCCAAGTTTGCATATGTCCGGTCAATAAAAAAAAAACTTCTATCAAAATCCGTACTTAAAGTTACCATCAATCAGTCGGATGTAATTTTTACGATGTTCTGATCTTAATCCAGAAAAGGCCGAGAGTTCTTCACCTGTAACTGCGCGACCTCTATTGTTATTTTCTCTGACTATCTCCAGCCATGTTTGCATTACAGAACAGCATCATTATAAAATGTCCCTATCAACCCAGAATCACACGCCAAAGGGTAATTCCATAGGTGAACTAGTATATTTCGAATAGTTCTATATGTTTTACAAACATTTATCTTTGGTTCTATTATTTTTACAACAGTCGATATAGGCCTTTTTACAAAATATCCCCACTTAGGAGAAACTAAATTATCAGATGAAACATCCTACTGAACCAGATAAGACAGGTATTCGATTACACTACCTGATGATATGTAGTATTATCCTGTACCAACTGACCTATAACACTGCTCCAGCTGGAATGATAAATCTGAACTGTGTGTTAATCGAATTAGAAAATACGCTTATGGTGTAATATATAAGAAATATAGCATTTGCTCTCACCATAGCCTTAAGTTCGAACATATACCAGAAAATGTGAAAAATATTAGAAGGCAGGTTAAAGTTAACAATAAACTAATATTAAGTACGAAAATTGCACAAGACATCGATTACGTATTGTTGCAAAACTCACTTAAGCTACCAGCTCATATTCGTTTCTTTTATCGAAGGATATTGATGTTTGTGCAGTAGATGTCCGCTGAGCAGCTTTAGAAATAAACGTGTTATGCCATGGTATTGATTTAGTGGTACACATACCTCACACTATCCATTATGCCTTTGGGTTGATTTATAGCGAGAGTCTATGGGGTAATTATCAACAGATTGCACACATTTAGACTATCTGATAGCAATATTGCAATATTAGTTTAGGGTCAAAGTAAATTTTCAATGTAGTACAATTAGCCACAGATCGCCCGCATCCGAGTTTAATATCCGGCATAGGAGTTGCAAAGGGTTTTGCATCTTTTACTTCACCTTGTAATCTTTTCATTTTCTTTGATCAACCTGACAAATGATTGGATTAAAACAGACGTACAATTTGAATTTTGAGCAAGGGATCTTAGCGTGTTTAAAGATATCGTTCTGTCAATTCTACTTAATGCAATGTGAGATTATAGAATTCCTCCCTATTAGACACTGATAGATCCACTGCAGATGTGCTAATATCGGTATAAATAGTAAAGCAGTAAAATGAATGAAAACATGATGGAACAGAGTAGGATATAGCTCAGTTGGCCAAGTTGGCAGAGACTTTAACAAATGTTCCTGGCTCGAAATCACTTTCGCCATTATATGTTCTGATGACTCATTTCACACTCTATCATCGGATTAATACCATTCAAATATAGATCAGTATCTACCGGAAGTAAACACAATAGACAAAGATCAATTTAATGCTGAAGAAGTCGTTTGCTGTATCCTCCTATGGCGGATGAAATATGGAGAAATATTGCTTTCCACCAAACAACTAGTGGTATATATATATATATATATATATATATATATATATATATATATATATATATATATATATATATATATATATATATATATATATATGGACGGCATGGCCAAAGTGAAACACCCCTTAGACAGAGACCAACCGGAATTTGAGGACAAGCACAGATATATGTGGTCATCTGAGCAAATATAATAGATTAATATCATATAACGAAAACATAGAAATAAGACAAAGGAGACAACTTTATGATAATTTCTGAAGAAAATTATATCGACGTTCCTGCTCACGGGCAGATGAGAAAGAAATGAGTGATTGAATAAGTGATGGGCAGAGATTTAATATATACGTAAATAGCGGATCCAGAAATAGAATACAATCTCTCATTGTTATTTATTATCTCTATTAAGCCCTTGGCCATAAATATATTGGTAATGTATTCTAAAACTTGGACAATAATCATTATTGATCATATGATATCTATGATATAACACATATATAATTTTATTATTATTATTATTATTATTGTTGTTGTTGTTGTTGTTCATATTTTTATTCTACTTCTCTGTACACATACACTTCGGAAGATGATTGAGAGCCTTCAGGACACAAAACAAATCCATCACAATTGGCTTCTTCGCTTGTCTTTCATAGGGTGAACTATCTATCCAGTTGAATACTTCATTCAAGAAGGCTGTACAACACTAATTTCGAACCACTGATAGCGTGGTCTAGCGTTGGGCTACAAATAAAAGAACATATCTTGTTGCAAAATAGGTCACATTTAAATGTCAATCCTTGATATCGGAGGAATTTCGGGATTCCAGTAGGCCAAACTCCGCTATTGATCCGGACCTATCAAAACCTATAACCCTAGGCGATAGAGATGTCAGATCCTTCATGAACATCATGTCAGCATAATCTAATATCAGGTGATTCCTTTGACCAATATATTACCGACGTCATGTAGGTTAACATCACAATGGATGTCCTTTTATAAGAACATCTGTGACACACATATATATTACCGTTGTCTATTTGTAACATCTTTCCTATTATTAACTTGGTGATGATTTATGACACAGATCCACGTAATGTTTGATATCAGATGCCAAATTTATCACCAGACGTTGTTGTTGCTCTTGTTGTTGCTCTTGTTGTTGCTGCTGCTGCTCTTTTCCTAGTTGTTGTATTTTCAAAATAAACTTCCGTCTATATATGACTGTTAATGCCGGAGAAACATTAAATACGATTTCATCTAAATACATTAATAAGTGAATATGAAATTCACGGTAATTGACAACTGGCTTTCAAGTGAAATCATATTTTGAACATTCATATTATTGTATAATATAAGACGTAAACATTCTTTGTCGCAGTTTCGTCATTTCCTTATATAAGCATGTTCTTTAATGATCTCTACCATACTATTACCTCTGTTAACTTTTGTCGTTCAATGCAGGACACATATCGATGTGTAAGCTGATATTCACATATTAGTGGACACAAGCTATTATTCAAGCTATTATTCAGCACATCTACTGCCTCTTAAATTAGCTTTATTTCAAGGATAGTTCGGACCTTCAATTTCCTATTTTGATTTCTCGTTTTCTTTGTCAGAGATTTAGAAATAGTCTGATTTATGCGACAAAATCGTACACGGACATGCACACCAAGTGATAGTATTCATAACCGAAAATTAGCATAAATACTGCACAACGTGTTTTCAAGTGTTCCCTCCATCAAAGTCCAGTAGTGCATAGATTTAAGTATCTGTATTCGTTCATTTAAATCAAATTAAATCATTTACCCAAGAACACACACATTCATAGCATTCCTCACAGTAGAATAATATGTGTAAGTCTATCCAACAGTTCTAGATCTGTATACTTTACGGACAAACTATTCAGTATCTTCCAACCAGGCTGATAATTCTTCTTTGGATAATATATTTCGGCACCCATTCTTTTGAACAGAAACATACTACATTATAAATACATTGTCTGCAAATATGTTCCTTTAGTGAAGTTAGTTAGGCATACCCGGTGTGGTCTCTAAGCCTAGGATCTTTCAATCATAAAAACAAGACTTTGATCCAATAAATTCGTTTATCCCACTGGGCTCTATTTCCCAAATAAAACCAACAGCTAGGGTAAAGCCCAAATATCCACATATTTACTACATCTAGTGGTTAATGCGGTGAATGGACTCTAGGGAATGCAACGCAGATCATTATTGTAGTATAAGGTACACTAAAACTGCATAATTTATATACTATATGAACATTATAGCCCATTACAAATTGCATTACTCTCGTTGTCTCGATTAACAACCTATTGCGAAGAGTTATCTGGTGAATATGTTTTAATGTTGTGTTAGAGCCTGAAAATCAGCTACCATTCGTATCAGTACGTGTTCTGGTGGCATGCCTTAAAGAAATCAGGAATAGGCATAATGATACGACCAATATTACTGGTAATCAAGTAATCTGCATTAAATCTCAATTATCAATAGACGTATTAGCTGAATATTTCAGGTAATATACATATTACCTGATTATACAGATTAACTGTAATATATATATATATATATATATATATATATATGTGTGTGTGTGTGTGTGTGTGTGTGTGTGTGTGTGTGTGTGTGTGTGTGTGTGTGTGTGTGTGTGTGTGTGTGTGTGTGTGTGTGTGTGTGTGTGTGTGTGTGTGTGTGTGTGTTTGTGCGTGTGTGTGTGTGTGTTAAAAGAATTAACTGTGTGCACTTTCAAAACAGTGACCCACGAAATTCGTCAAATACGCTCACTGGGAGATTTTGACAGCTGTGTGGTGCCCGCCATGGCGATCCTTAAGGCATTCCATCATACGTCTTATCGTTAATTCGCCACCTGGGTTCTTTCAGAAAGACTCATCCATTAGCAGAGATGTTATTCGTAGAAGTGCCCGAGTGTTACTGCACTCAATTTGTCTTCAGCTGATCTATTTTACATCCTTTGAATAGGATATGTCGTCATCCAGCATCAGATGGTCTAAACTCTGTATTACAGGAACATGATATTGCACTAAAACAATAACTAGTCACCACTGTGTGGAGCTAGTATGTGATGTTATAAAAGAAAATATCGGATTAGGCTACGAGGAGGAGTAGCTCCGTCAGGGTAATGTATTAGTAAACGATCCGTGGTCAAGGTCGTTGGGTTCAGCACCTATTAAAATAATGCAAAGGAAGGCCGTTTTGTTAATTCGTATAATTCAAAACACACACACACACAAACACACACACACACACACACACACACTTAGGAACTCACACACAATTTCACTATGAAACTGGGTTAGGAATAGAAGACTAACTAATATTAAAATTAAACAAACTAAAAGTCTGCAAATGGCCGAAATATTTGAAACATTTATTTGTGGAATTCCTTTATTCATTTGAAACAGAATCCATTTGACTATTCACAGACGGCTGCATAAGGAACGTCCACAGTTTTAATTAGGTGAAGGGTCATCCCTAATTGTCTATATTCTGTCAACCGTACAAATTGGAAGTTTGGGAATGAAACGGCGAAAGCCTTACAAACGCTAAAAGTACGTTTTATTTTTCAAAATAAAACAACATCTATGAAAACAAGCTCGTAGGAGGATGCGATTCTGAAACAAACAAAGGCAATTGTTTTCTGGAGACGATAATAACGGACTGTCTCTTGGGAAATAAACTGTTTGTCACAAGACGACGTGATGATTAATCGTTGTGTTGACGTTCGTATGGCTTACCTAAGCTGGCGTCGTCATAATATCAATAAATAAAATTGATTAATTATCAATAATGTTACGAAAAGTAATACATATAGTTATCAACGTGTGTCATATTAAATTGTTTTTAAGAAAAGGTTATCTAGGTAGAATTTAAGATAATTTGGTAGATTAGATAATGAAACATTAATATTATACCTGAAGGGCTGCTTGCTAAATACTATTAAGGTAGGATAGGTGTTTGGGCAATACCGATTTTTGACTGAGAATAGCTGGCGTTATTTGGTACTAGCTTTCTAATGGACATCTCCATAACCAGGTATTCGTACTGGGATAGTATTGTTATTATTCCGATAAACCATTGTTCCGACAAACCAATCATTTAAAATGTTTTATTTACACATTCCAATTATAGCAGCCTAATTGCAATATATAATGTTAAAGGGTTTCAAATCAAATCGTCAATCAGAGATTTTCAAAGTTCTTGAACCAGCGGCTGTCACAAATAAACTGTCTTATATTTCATAACTCGCAGAAACACCCGCCTCCCCTCAGCCACAGAAGCGACACTTTGTATACAAAATGATACGAACCAGATGCGCTCGTAAACAAAACCTCATCTAAGAGTAGGTCTAACTGGTATCGCGTTGGAACACAGACCACACTACCATCGGAGTTCGAATCTCGGCGTGGGCATATCTTAGGGTGGTATCATCTTTGACTTCTCTTCACTATCTTAGGTCGCTCGGCCCATTTAGCCTACATTGTGCACAAAAGTGACCTCAAAACATCAATCATCATCATCTTCTTCATCATGGTGCCATTTAAACTGAAGGCTGACTGATGCACCAATAAAAGTGCCTAATATTTCACCGAGGTCTCTGTGAGCTCCGGTGGCCTAGCGGTTAAGCACCCGGCACTTGGTGGCAATGGTCACAGGTTTGATCCCAGCAAGAGGTCGAAACTTTTCCAGAGATTAATTTCTCGGCTCACCACATCATGGGTGGCTGACCACGTTAAATGGCACTGCCGTCTCCACTTAATTATTAAAATAAAGGGGGGCGTTAAAGACCCCTTGAGGGGTATTTCGGCTCCATCTTTCCGTACTGCTCCACCGTGAGTGGTTGGGGATGGGGTTTCTCAACCACTCCAACAGAGAGGCTGTGCTGAATAAGCGACAGCCTGGGGATTCTCCCCGAAAAAACAAAGCAAGCAATCCGAGGTCTCAGTGTGAGCTGCAACGCGGGACCTGTCAGACTTCTGTCCGTACATTTTATATAGGCACGATTTATGAACTATTCGAGCTCCGAATGAAGTCACGGTTAGCATTTGTGACCATCGGTGTTAAATGGTCTATGATACGAATCAGACGTGTTTCTAAAAATAAACTGTTCTAAGTAGTCAGAATCCGTTAATCCGGACATCGTTTATGCGATAAATCCACCATCCGACAGATTATTGCCTGTGACAGATTTAGTTCCATTATAAATGACTCTTTAATCCGACGATTTCACGCTGTCATTTAAACTGAAGTGATGCGGCATGATTAGATCTCATCGAGCAGACTCTGAACACCTTTTTTATCATATTCTCCGTATAATTATATCGTCAACAGAAGTTTGATTGTTTAATGTAATCAGTGTTATTACACCATCACCGCATTCTAGTCTTCCAATACCGGAAGTTCCGGTCCTGTGACCAAGGGGCCCAATTATAGATCTGATCAAACGGATATTCTGTGCATCTTTTATCATGTGGACTCATCAGTGATACTGTCCGTATAATTAATTATATCACCATCCGGATCTCGAATGTGTAATGTAATCGATGTTATAACAGACGAGTGTTAATCAAGTTGGTCAACAACATCTGCTACTCACTATATAAAACATACAACAACATACCAACAGATGTTCTGGCATACCCCTGGATTTTATTTTTATTATAATATTCCACACAAATTGTCGTCTTGGAATAATAATAATAATAATAATAATAATAATAATAATAATAATAATAATAATAATAAACATGGACCCTTCCATTGTGCTGTACACGGAAACTCTAAATGTGAAGTTGAATGAACAATATTTTGTATTAGAGGATACTAGCTTTAAAACAGATCTAAATATTTCAGGAGATGACGCAGTGTTAATCTCTTCCGATGATTAAATCAACAAACGGGAGTCTTCTACGAAAAACACCCCATATGACTTGAGTCGAGACTTAGTTACCTCAAAAACTGTCGCTAATTGAATGACCAAAGTTTGCCGGTTGAATGTGTAAAGAACAAGAACTTACAGAGCTAAATAAGTGCACTCCCATTTGTAGGTTATTAGTAAAATCTTGAACAAAGAAACTCAGAGGCCAGAACGACATGATAATAAATTTCGAGTACATGTACTTTTAATTTTAATGAACTGTTCGTACCAAAATGAAAGGCTCACCAATGTTTGGTGCTGGTGTTTGTTACGATTTTTGTTATAGTGCTGAAGCCAAATAGATTATCTTTATTCTATCATCAATCAGCTTGCGAAGACTCAGACTCGTCCATAGCCGAATGTCAGCATTGCAATATCCCAATTTATCCAAGGATGAGGTGAACTTTTATTTAATATCAGTATGTGTCATGTGTGTGTACATGTGTGCATGCATGCGTGCGTGCGTGCGTGCGCATTGTCTCTGTCTCTGTGTGTGCGTGCATGCGTGTGTTCTATGATGCGTTTATATGATAGAAGTGAGTATCAAGACCCAAACATCCATAAAAACATATACCACCATAGACCTAAACATACATAAACCTAAACATATATAAGCCTAAACATATATATATACACCTAAACATACATAAACATAAACATATATAAACCTAAACATATATATACACCTAAACATAAATAAACCTAAACATATATAAACCTAAAACTATATATAAACCTAAACATACATAAGCCTAAACATATATAAACCTAAATATACATCAACCTAAACATACACAAATCTACATATCCACAAATCAACACATACATAGATTTATGTATAAGTGAAGCCTAAACAACAATAATTAATAAGTCTGAGGGCATCACCTTTTTGTAACTAGATTTATTATAATATTTTTCATATTTTGTATGCGTAATACTCTTCTTAGCAAATATCACGCTAATTTAACACATGTTTTATGTTGACAAAGATAGGGGGATATTTCATGTTATATACTAACTGCTCTCTCTCTCTCTCTCTCTCTCTCTCTCTCTCTCTCTCTCTGTGTGTGTGTGTTTAGTTTTTTTATTTATGTTATTATATATTATTATTATTAATATATATATTGTGTGTGTGTGTGTGATTAGATTACCCTCAGCCAATATCACACCTAGGAGATATAGCCGAACAGCGACTTCCTGGGAAAGCATCGCACAAACACAGTCATGGATACTCACATCGGCTAAACCTAATTTACTTGTATAAATACTAAATATAATGGTGTGATAAGAGTAAGAAATGTGGGAGACATATACTTAAAGTCAACTAGATTATGTGAGATATTCTCGAATAAAAAGTTGCACTTGGCTTGGCTTAGATCGCACTCCATGTCTAATGTTGGAAGTCTGTTTAACATTTGCCTGTCTACACTGACATTACTCCTTCCATACCATCTGGGCGCCTACACCCTCTAACTGGTAGTGCGGTTGGCCACATATCTCAACCACCTGAGTTCAAATCTAGGCGTTGGGATGTCTGAAGGGTGCATAACCTTTCACTTCGCCTGATTACCAATGGAGGTTACTCGGCCCATTTAGCGTACTCTGTGCACAAATTTGGTCGTAAAACATCAAGCATCCAAGCATCCTTCTATACCATTTCTAACTGAGTATCTGGTAGTTGTAAATGCCAACTTATGCTGGTATACATACAGGTCATAGAGCCATATAGCCTAGAAATTACACGAATGCAACCAATCGCCAGGAAAATAATGTATAATATTATACATTATAATATTATATTAAATGTTTCTAACGAACCCCGGTATTTGTATTTATGTTCAGGCATATATACGTGGATATACACAGGTATTCGTGCCTAAATACAGGTATTTGTAGCTAAATACATGCACATGTGGAACTAACGAACTACATCTACAAAAGCATATTTGTACTTCTATATTGGTGATAATATATCACTTTGATATTGCTGATTAAGTGGCTAATTGGATAACTGACTGAATGGTTTCACTAGCTGGATAAATGGCTATATCGTGGATCACCCAATGAGCTTGTTATCTTTTTGACTAATTACAGTACGATTGGCAGTTGAGCTTTAAAAACAAATCTCGAGGTAATCCGACAGAAATCTTTCAGCTTGGTCGGCAACGGACTAGCAAACGGTGCATTACTATTAGCGATATTATCGCGGCAAATAGCAACTCGAATTGGTCGTATTGGCTGCTCCGACATTCTTCGTAATCCATTGTCGGATTATCGATGTTTGACTGTGTGCGCATAGCTGCCTAAACAGTTGGCTGTGTAACTGACTTCGCTTCTTAACTCTGGCCGATTGTATGATTGACTAACAGTTAATATGGCAACGAGATTGACTGGTAATTAGTCTGGCTGCCTATTCAGTGGCAAATCCCGTGTTATATTAATGATCACGCGTCTGAATATTTCATCCAGACCTGTTACAGCCGGATAACTATTGACGAAGTAGATTAGACAGATCAGCTTAAAGCTGTCAGAATAGATTTATGTTGACATGTTACTAGCTGAATAGTATTGGCATTGTATAATTGTAGTAAGCTGGAACTGATCGTGCGTGCGTGTGTTTGTGTCTGTTTGTGTCTGTGTGTGTGTGTGTGTGTGTGTGTGTGTGTGTGTGTGTGTGTGTGTGTGTGTGTGTGTGTGTGTGTGTGTGTGTGTGTGTGTGTGTGTGTGTGTGTGTGTGTGTGTGTGTGTGTGTGTGTGTGTGTTTTAGCTGTGTATAATAAGTCACAGGCACAGAGAATCTCGAACCGTGAATTCAAACTCTGGACGTTTCTTCAGGGGACTGAATCCAGAGTGGCGACTTTTCTTGCTGAGACATGTGTAATGTCTCACCAGTCCCTAAGCCGCCAAGCAAAAACAAAAAGCGAATCACCTACAGCCGTGGAGTTTGGGAATAGAACACCCAAGTCAGATCACGGCAGTAGTGAGAATGTTTAGATTAATTATCTAAACAGCGATTTACTCGAACCTAACAGCTAACCCTCATACGTTTCCGTTCATCACTAAGGGAACGTTCATTCACGCTTAATTTAGCGTCCCTAAGTATATGCAGTTAGGTGTGGTGGGATCTAAATTAAAATGCCTATCCACTTGATCTATTTGACCCATGGTCGAGAACAGCGGATTTCAGGCAGATCTTCGATACTGCGAATGACACGTCGGGATTATAATAGCTATACATTTAACAAATTTCCTATATCAGTGTAATCTAATTACTCATAATATGGGAAAAAAGACTCTGTCCGCAGCTTAATACCCATGGAGATGCCTGCCGGAGTAACAAACGACTCCAGGAGTATAAATCCATCAAGCAGCATTGTATGATTTAATAGGTCGTTTCGCCAGACCACATAAGAGGACAACAATATAGATTCTACATTATACATAACAAAGCTAATAAACTCAACATGTTTTAATAACGACATAACTTTCTTACATTGGTGTAATAAGGAATCTGGATGGAAATAGATAAGATGTCTGGCAATGTGTGTTTTAAGGTACATAGTAAGAGGCAACAGGCACAGAGCATCAACATATCTAAACATCCTTCGAAACCTACCTCCATAAATCTAAATACAACTATACATACATTAATCTAAAAATAAAATGTCCACATATTAATAGATGTGTACGTATACCTAAGCATGTGTCTGGTCTACTCATCAGTCTGTGGGAACCAGCTAATTCGCTTTTTGTACGCGACAAATATGTGTGTGACGGTGTGTGTGTGTGTGTGTATGGGGGTGGGGGTGTTTGATTGAGTGATTGGGTGAGTGGGTGATATATATATATATATATATATATATATATATATATATGACATTAGTTCTATATATCTTACTGTCTGTGGAGGTTTATTTCTTTTTATTTCCATCTATTAGCTTTATTTATTTATTTGTTTCATTATTTATCCTTCTTTTCTTTTGCTGTTTTCTTGATATTTCTATTTCTAGTATATCCATCCATCCATCCGTCCATCTGTTCATCTACTCATCCGTTCACTTATCAATCAATCAATCAATCAATCAATCAATCTATCTATCTATCTATCTATCTATCTATCGATTTATTCATGATTTCATGAGTAGGTTTCGAAGGATGTTTAGAAACGTTGATGCTCTGTGCCTGTTGCCTCTTACTATGTACCCTAAAACACACACACACACACACACACACACACACACACACACACACACACACAATATATATATATATATATATATATATATATATATATATATATACAGATTCACACACAAACAAACAAACAATACACACACACGCACCCCCCACACACACAGCGGTTATCATTAAAACACTGTGAGACATCGTTCCTGAGTTAGCGTCAACTCTAACGATGTGATGTTTACGTGTTGTGTATTAGGTTGCCGCGGGCCATTCAACGATTATTATTGATATTGATGAAGTTGACCTTCATATCGCGATGACCTTCAGCATCGACCTCGTGTCGCCAAAAGTAAGTACACAATCGTTAATTTAAAGCACAGTCAGTGAATACATGAGAGAAGTTAATGGGCGAAATATTAGCGACTGCTAGCCACATCTAGTGAACACGCCTTGTGTATGGCGCCTCGTCAACAGTGTACCGTGTCAAACGCCCTTTTTCGCGAAAACCGGGAAATATGACATTACTTCAAAATAGGATCCTTTTCCGATGTAACCTTCGCCGACTAATGCATTCTAGATAATTTATTGGTAACACTAGGAACACGTTAAGTATATTTAGCTACGCAAACGCTCGGGATACGACTCCGTACAGTAACTTTAGTAACTGTTTGTTGTCTGGTAGAGTACGAGTACAGCGATGTAGGCAATGGACTAGTACCGAACTGGCGGCTGAAAATACATAGTGTAGTGTACTAAGGTGACTGACAAGCACGGCGTTCGAATATTTACACGACGCGCATACGAAGGCACATTCCGTTGTGTGAAAAACGAGCACAGACTTGCCACATGAACCTAACATCTCCGCACATGGTCGTAAAATGAGCCAACCAAACAGTAAAGGCTGCCTGCTGCGTCTAGCCTCCGGGACAACGGCATTTTGAACGTTCTAAGTTTTGCAACAAAACGACTCTGCAAGCCAAACGAGAAGGTCAAACGAGAAATAAACACATTGCGATATAAGAAAAGGTGGGTCGCTCGTGTCTGCATCGCAGACAATGGCCAAAACGTTCCGTTTTGCGTTCAGATCTTCAGTCGGGTCCGATATATTGCGATAGCATTCCGTCTGACCGAAAAGCTGGTCGACCGGAACCGAAATGGCGAACTTCATCAAGCAGTTTATCTTACTGTTTAGCGTACAATTAATGATCGTCGAAAATGGCTGGATCGTTGAAGACATTTCGGGAAGGCGCTATCTGGTCAACTTTAGTGGCTCGCCTTTCTCCAGGAAGTATGCTCATCGACTGAGAGCGTTGAATCTAAAACAGATCTATTATAAAAACGAAAGAAGCAGGAAGACCAGCACAGCCAGTCGGACTGCGGGAGTACGAGCAACTGTCGTCGCTCGTAAACGTAAGTAGCACCCATCGGCAAATGGCAATGACTGATGGAGGTGAGAAATAAAGAAAATAATACGCTAAACCTGCATGATTTTATACCGATAAGAGGTGAAACGGGTGTAACATCGATCACCTGTATGAAAACGAGAAGATAATAATAATCATATATATATATATATATATATATATATATATATATATATACAAGATCTGTTGTACCAATATTCTGATTATAATAGTACGTAATAAAACTATACTTTTATATATATATATATATATATATATATATATATTATTTGAATAAATACAAGGTCGGGTATCGGGTCTTATTTAAAATGATAATAGATACAATAATATAAACGCATTATGTTTGTGTGTGTATGTGTGTGTCTATGTGTGTGGGTGTGTGTGTGTGTGCGTGCGTGTGTGTGATATATATATATAGAGAGAGAGATAGAGAAAATAATACCAACGTCCATATTTATCTCACAGCTGGCCTCGACACCACATGTCCCCCGAAAGACATATTTCCACTCGACTCGGGCATCCCGTGCTTCATGGACAGAACCGCGACGCCGATGTTCGTCTATTTCACGTTCGACGACGCCGTCACGTCGTGGAACATCGGCTTCTACCGACATCTATTCGGCTCTAATCGTCTCAACCCGAACGGCTGTCCGATCAGGGCAACGTTCTTCAACTCAAATGGCAACACGCAGTACAACCTCGTCAACGAGCTGTACCGAGGTAAACACGAGATAGCCTCGCACAGTATCAGTCACCGAGGCCCACCGACGTGGTGGAGCCAAACGGCGACCATGGACGATTGGATCCGTGAGATAGTCGGCCAGAGGACCAACATCCACCGGCAGACGGCAGCACTGGACGGTCGAGGCGTGCCGGTTGCCGAAATACGCGGAATGCGGACGCCGTTTCTCGCCATCGGCGGCGACGTCCAGTTCGACATGCTCGAGCGGAACCACTTCGTCTACGATTCGTCGATGGTGAAGCACGATCGGAAGCCGTCGTGGCCTTTCACCTTACACGATCCTTCGGCGGCGAAGGGGCCCATCTGCCGCAGTAAGCACTGCCCAACTCGTCCTCATCGAGTTTGGGAGGCGGTGATGAACGTCTATTATTTGAACCAATCCGGATTGGTGACCCCGTGCAGCATGATCGATGGATGCAGGCCTCGCGGCGGCCGCCGCGGGGCGCTGGAGTTTCTCCGAACAAACTTCCGTCGCCATTACGACGATCCGGACAAGGTACCGTTCGGAATCAACATGCACGCGGCCTGGTTCGCCTTCGATGGCTATCTGAGCGCGATGAATGATTTTATCGATGAGTTGTTGAAGTTGGAAGATGTTTACGTCGTTCCTATTTATAAACTGATTGAATGGATCAGAGAACCGAAGAAGTTAAGCGAATTGAACAGTTCAAAATTTGGCTGTTGATATCGGAATCACTGATCCAGGGATTTCTGTGAACAAGATTTGCACTTTTCGACGGCAAATCAGCTTTTGGTTTCTCCGTTGAATTTAGCTGATTGTGATGACTGATTATTTATTTTGAAAGGTGTACTTTTTTAGCATTTGTCTTATCTTATCTACTTTTGACCATATTCCAAAATAGTTTCTCTCCGAGAGAATTAGTAAAATTTTAAATTGAAGATCTACAAGGGATAGCCAGAAGAAATAAAACTACAATATATGAGTACGCTGGCAAAACGGTCTTGTTTTACTTATTAATCAAATTTTGTCGCGTTTCAAATTCCGTACTCAAATATAGATGGTGCTTTGGGCGAAATAAACCACTCTGGAAATGACAACATCTTTTGGATCGTACACCATGGCACGAATTATACAAGTAATATGGTAAATTTGGTGTTTTGGTCTTTTCGGGCAATGATTCATT
Organism: Paralvinella palmiformis; assembly: GCA_025642065.1. Lineage (NCBI taxonomy): Eukaryota > Metazoa > Annelida > Polychaeta > Terebellida > Alvinellidae > Paralvinella > Paralvinella palmiformis. Next base: position 806,217 of record JAODUP010000145.1, on the reverse strand, counting down.
GGACTACAAGGATGTATTGCTGTGAATCAAACGATGCGAGCCTTGAGCGCAGATTGCTAAATAAACGTGTGGCATATCGTATTATAATTTTGAAATATAGCCTTACAGCCACGAATCGGAATGTCGTTTGGACCAGAAGGCTGGTTAGGCTGAAGCTTAAGGGGCCCGCGGGGACTAGGAGTCCGTCAATTTATTTTTGCTGAGGCAGTTACCAGAGCTCTAGGCCTCCAATGATGAAAGCACTTTGTATTCCACGTCAAAGCGATATATATATATATATATATATATATATATATATATATACTGATTGAAGTATAGGAGAGATGGGCCGCAATACTTAAAAGCCTAAGGGTCCGGCCATTGTTTAATACAGCCTTGTTTGTGGCATTTCGAGCTAAGAGAAGAAGAACTGACCAATAAATGGAATAACAATTTACTTTAAGTGCAATCCAGTTTATTAATAAACGTAGCTAGCCCTAAAAAGGTTGGTTCGACCCCTACGTCTAGTTGTACATGTATATTCAAACCAAGTACTTACGTATTTATATAGTTGAATGGGGCGACTCGCAGCTTTTCAAGCTTGTATAGACATACTGATCCGTCTGCGTATATGTAACAGATCTGATGATTAGCGCGTTAATTCAATTGTTTGGTGGCCAGTACCTTTGTCAAATGTTTCTAAAAACACTGGCTTTTGCTGACATTATTAATCATTCCATATCAGGTATATTTTGGAAGTTAAACATAAATTGTTTTATGGGTAGAAACTATGATATGAGTTTGTGATTACACCGATCTCTCTGAGCTAGCTGCTTTGTGGATGGTTAATTATACTGCAAAATAAAAGCTCATGCTCAGTCTTGGTATACAGAGAGTGGTGACGACACACCCTGTTTTACACACACACACACACACACACACACACCTGCAGTTAATATATATATATATATATATATATATATATATATATATATATTAACACACGATACAAACACAAACACACACGTCAGATTTCTATCAAGAACATACATATGTTGATGACGTCAGTACACATATCGACTCTGAAGGGAAAAGAACAGACCCAAATATTGATAAGGATACTTTACACGGCTCCTACTTGACATATTATAACAGCATTATTATTTGATAATAAAACGGTTATGATCAACTGAAACTAGCAATTGGCTGGAATAAGTCTTCTCTGCTGTTTTAAGGAATTGCTTATTTCAGAGTAGGATGAAAATATCCAGAGAATCGTTGGAATATTATTGTTATGGCGTGATATCGCATTTTAGGAAATCAACGTACTGCATTTTATCAGTAAGTTCATATTTACTTACCGTTGTTATTTGGAACATGGCTCGTTCGTTGTTCATATATGTTTTGCAAGCCCTCTCATTTAAGAATCATTTTAGACGAAATTTCGCAAACAATAAATAAATATCTGATAACATACATCAATGTAATTTTAATCATTCATTTTTCTTTAACTGCAAACTGTTGTATATATGTTACTCTAGCAGCCATTGTGCAAATGAACTGCAATTAACTATGTTGCTGTTGGCCTGACAAAAAAAAACTCGTTCTAAACGACGACAATTCTGTTATTTTGTGTGAACAAAACACCTCTATTGAAGCATACATGTTTTATATATTTATACGTCGCTAGTTTTTGAGTTCATAGTATTCATAATCAGAAATTTATAGTTTTTAGTCATGTATTCTGACTTCCAGTACGACAGCAAATTTCTCGTGATGATGCTAACTTTCTCCACGAATGATCCTTTCACCTAGCCAGAACTAAACAAGAAAATATTTCACGAAACTGCTATCAGAATTTGTAAATTGATATGGCCTTGTGATTCGAGAAACTCAAAATATATATAAACGAATACGTTTCTTCCATGCTAGTTCACTGTGTATGCGACATCTCTGATCCACAAACCGCCGTCAGTCTGGCCATCACCCAACGCGCATGCGTCGCAGAAATCGTCTTTATAGAAATCGAAATCTCTTTAATACGCAGGACGTATTTCTTGAACTACATAAAAATAATAATTCATGTCAAATTAACACGATCTCTCTGACCTGTGTTATTCTTTTACCAATGTTCCTAAATCTTTTAAAGCCAAGTCTTAAAAGCCTAGTCAAGGTAATGCCCCGAATATCCCCTAGAAACAAAAACGTTTGTAAAATCTTACATATAAATTGTTTGAAAGGAATAATTATTGATATTTTAAAAATAATTTCCATGTAATACATAAGAATACATATCAATATAGTAATAATGGGGAGTGCACACAACGTATTAACGGTTTTTGTTAACAAGGGTGTTTTAATGAATGTACATTACTATTATTATTATTATCATCATTACTACTACTAGTATCATTAATAATGCTATTGTTGTTGTTTGTAAAAAAAAACTTTAAATCAGACCGTAACATATTTCTGCAGACACGCGCGAAAACTAACCGTTAGTAACGAGACATTGTTACATGCTAAAAAGGGAGTGTGTGTGTGTGCGCGCGCGCGTGCGTCGGCGAGCGAATGCGCGGAACTTCATAAGAACATAACAAACACAATACACAAACGACACTTACGTTGGCCATTACACTTGGTTTATTTGAAGAAATCTTAAGTTTTAGTTGACTCGTATTCAAAGTCAGGCGTTAACATTTGCTGTAAAATGTCCTCCTTCACTTTAGCAATAACACCCAATAACGGTTATAAATATAGTTATTTTCTGTTAAAGTTCCTTGATGAAGTAGCACGTTAAACGGTTGCGTGGAATATTTCAAATACGGATAACTCTCTCGCTGCGTAGCTTTACAAGTCTTTACATTACACGGATTCCCTTGAAACGGCGATCACCCGATTAGAACCAACCAATCAGCTGCATTCTGGATTATCTGGATGCCGGCTAACGTCGAATGATATTGCGCTTGCTTAGGTACATCCTAGTACTCTTTAAGGTAACGGATTGTCAGAGCTTCGCCGTCCTAGAGACGGACATCCATCACCTCGTCGGCGCTCATCTTGGACGCGTCGTCCTGACAACGAAACATCAATTGGTTGCTGGCATTCAGCGATCCCGTCTGTAGGGTCAACACCAGAAGCTGCATCGGCAGAAGTAGAAACAAGAACGCCATCACGTCTCCATCTATCGCCATGGATAGGATTGAGTCGGATGCTGCTTCGGCGGATTCCTTCATCCGCAATAGAAACAGAATGGCGAAGAATGGCAGACTGTACATGTTGTTGTTGTTGTTGTTACAAGACAGCTGCGACGTCGGCGTCCCCGTTTCACAGTTGATCGACATCCGAAGATACGAATTCGCAAAGCTAACGACGACGCTGCCAGTTGCGAGTCCGGATTGGGCCACTTTAATCCGACGGGGGCGGGGGTGGATGGCTGGGAGGGGAGGTTTGGATGATTTGGAATGGAAAAATCCGACGAAGTTCGAATTTAATAGTTTATATTCCTATATCTTTGGCCATAATTCGGGACTGCATCTACGCTCATCTTTACATCCGAATGGAAAAGATGGGAAAATGTGACCTCGTTCAGAAGAATGGATCGGGCAAATAGCACTCTTCCCGTAGAAATCGAAGTACCCACTAGATCACTGTTGATGGACTCGCCCAAACACTTTCCGGGCTTTAATTAAGTCCGTCAATTTGCGCGGAATTGTTTAAACTATAAACTGTTTTAAATATTCATGAACTCAGTGAATCTAATTATTTGTCTTACGTATGTATATTGATTAAAGAACTACACAATAATGTTGTTTTTGTCTTTGCCGAATAATTCGCTAATAGTATCCATGCATTGCTGCACTGATAGTTGTTTCATTTTAACTACAGAAAATAATCAATGCTGGTTAGTACAGTAGAATTGTAAGTAACCGTCGAATTGTAAAACTCGACAGTTTTGACGAAGAATTGTCTCACCGGAGAAAAACAATTGTAGCAATTACCGTTGTCAGTTTTGTTTTACAATAAACAACAACAACCGGTGTACGTGGCACAAAACAATTGTCGAAATGTAAAAACTTTTTGTTCTTAATTCGTCTTAAATTATTTAATGGTATTACCCAAGGAAGACATTTCCTTAGTGCATTTTTATATTAATTTGATATTATATATATATATATATATATCAGGATAGCAGAAGAGAGTGAAAAGACTTCTTTCCATTGTGGTACATTGTGGTGAAAGCCTGCTGCACTGCATAATCGCGATACTGTATATACCCACCTGCCTGTGGGATGTCACATCTAGCAGTAACAATGTGAGGTGTTGATGTTATGCGGCCATCTTTGTGCACATGGTAGGCTAAATGGGACGAGCTACCTCCAAATGTATTGAGGCGAAGCGAAAGATGAAAAACCTTTCAGACATAGTCATGCCTGGATCTGAATTCAGGTCGTTAAAGGCTCCGCTTTAATTGTTTCATTCTACATGGCCCTAGTTCTTCAGAATTATGTTTTATAGGACGCACAGGAAGTAAAACAGAGGTTTTAATTAAGCCACTGAATTACGTTAATTTTTTACAGAATGATAATTGTTTGCTCAGCAAATAACACATATATATATCAGTACATTTATATGGAATTATATTATTAAGGGGCCAAATGCCGCGATTTAATTAGGTTAGTGACGTTTTCCACTTGTGTGTATGTGTGTGCGGGCGCGTGCGTCTGAAGCCAGCAACAATTGTGTTTCTGTTTAAACACGCAGCTAGGAATTGCTAGCCTTTCTATTATATCTAATGTTAGAGCAAGTAGAGTGGAGATTATTTTAATTCAATGCATTTGGAATAAAATAGTATTCTTTCTCGGGCATCAAATTATGCGTGTATACGTTTACCTTACAAATATTAACTGTATTCTTCCTACGTTTGTGGTATCTTCAGATGGGATTTACTTTAGGATACACTCTTTTGTTTTACTATTGATGGTACTTTTATAATTGGTTCAGGTTTATTTGCATAGTTATATTTAATAAAACATATTTATATTGATAGCAATGTTTACATTTTAATTGAAAATTTCGTAACCGAACAAAGCAACATCTTTTTATCCTACACTAAGCTATAAACGGTGCCACAGATGGTACTATCTTATCAGTTTGTTTTTTAACGTCTTCGTACGTTTTCTTGTTTAAATCTCTCTGTTCTACTGTACCAAGGCTACCTATTCACAACGTTTCTCGCTTTAATGTATCTAGTTCGTCTCGGGGGTGTGGCTGAATCATTAACAGTGAAGTACCCAATTAAAATTCAGTCAAGATCATCTAAACACGGCTTAGGCAGATCTAATCTGAATATATCGATCGCATACCTGTATGGCCGTTATCTTTTAAAACGAGGTTGTGATTTAGTTACCCATAGGTACCGTTTATAGCAGCATAGGCATCCATAAAGGTAGACTCTAGTAGAATTTCTATTACTCTGTACGTTTTATTGATATTCCGTACTCATAATAGATATCGACTGTTTTTTAACTCTGCTACCTCCACATCGAGTTTTGTCTTTTACTAACTGTTTGTAGGAATAGTGGGAGTAATGCGGTGTGTTGTTGTATTGGTAATTCTCTAGCCGATTTAACTCACTCTCAATGTCGCGAAACCATTTGTTTTTCGTTTTCCATAATGGTCGAAAACGAATGTCACGCTTTTTATTTTTAAACGCGTTTTGAAAATTCGTGATAATTGAGAAATTGAGGATGGCTTGGAAAGTATATTTTGGATGAACACAATCTATATATATAGTAGTTGATATGAAGAAGATTGTTGTTTATAGTGTAATAGCACGCTTTACGTCATTACGTCATTTAGGCCGCCTTTTTTCTAGAGGAAATTTCCGTTCAGCGAACATCATTGCGTCCGACGTTACGTCACTCGGCTACGTCACCCACGTCACAATAAAAGGACGCGAACTAATTAAATTAACCAAAACAAAAGGATAAAAGAAGTTAAAAAAGCTCATAATATAATAAAAACACATTAAAATGTATATGTTACGGTTAATCCGTATAATGAAGTAATGTGTACATTACCCGAAATGTTCACATAATGTGTATTAAATCTGTTAGCCATAGACGTATTACGTACCTGAATATTTCAGGTAATATGCATATTATCTGATTATACAGATTAACTGTAACACGTATATAATAACATATTTACATCGAAGGGCATTACGTCCGATTTACGTCAAAACCGGCTTTTGGTCGTCCAGATGTGTAGATATTGTTTGTACTAAGAATACTTTTCTGTTTGTTTACTGTAGGTTTAAATTTGACTGGTCGTTAGTTTTCATCCCTCAAGATTTTCGTAGTAGGATTTCAGCTCGTGTAACTTACTCTCATGGAGGCTAAGGAGCGTTTGGTGGTTTACGCGTCAATCGAAAGATACCAGACAAGGAATTGATGAAAATGTAAAATGTCAGTTGTCGATTGATTGCCTGGAAATCAGTGCTTCCCATTTTTTCAGCAAATAACCTTACTGTTATCTTGTCTGAAAAGAGGTTAATGACAGGTAGAACTGTGATAACCACTCTGAAGTTAAGAGTGGTTCTTACAGTTTGTTAAGAGTCTTAAAAAACTCCATTAAGTGCCTGTCCTATTGGCATTCGGTCTAAACACACTGGAAGGGGCGTATTGTCATTGAAAGACTGTTTCCTCTAAAATTCTCTAAAAGAACAACCTTGTAAAAATTCATCGTGGAGGCGTACACTCCATATTCATCGTACACTCCATATAGGGAGTATGTTCTATATTTCAAAATACCACTAGTCCGACAACCCAATGTATCCACAGTTTAATCGAGAGTCTAATCTTTGGAACATAAATGGATTGCCGATTGTAAGATGCTTGTAAAGATAAGAAAGTTTATTTTATTAATCAGCAAATATCACAATAATATAAATAAGTTCATCAACCTCGGCTACATGTCAGCTAATTAAATAACATCATGATTAACAGCTTGATTATTTGGCATAATAGAAATATATCATTTATTAAGATATCTATTGTTCCCGAAGAAAAAAGCTAGCTGGGTCTATACTTATAATTAATAAACCAGTGAAACACCAGGTACAACACCCGCCTAGGTATACCTGAAACATCTCTTTACACTGCATTAATTATATCATAATGATTATACAAAATATATTTAAACAATTAATAATGTTCTTTTCATTTACCTTCATTCACTAATTATTTCTATGCATAGGATAGTTTAGTACACATGGAAGCCTAATCATTTGAGACAATCTTTTCTTATTATAATACAAACAATTAATAGAAGTGGTCACAACGATATATATATATATATATATATATATATATATATATATATATATATACATAACTAATAAACAAAATAAACTATAAATGCAAGGAAATGGTTTACCACTAAACATATATATACAAACATAAACTATATAAGATATACGTGCTAATAAAACACCAAAAACGTAATACAATGACATGTGATATTAAAGAACAACATATAACAGCGTAAATTCTTTTGTTGCTCTTAAGAATGTTCTTGCAATGAAAATGTCTGATTTAATACAATGTCTATTGACATCCCCCCCCAAAAAAAAACCCTGAAAGATGCGTAAATTAGTAAAATAAAACTAAACTACATCTCATTTAAGTCAACAGTAACATCTAATTTTAGATCGGAATATAATCTCAATATTAACTAGCAACTCTATAGCAGTAGGTTAAAAACAGAGATATTTGTATAAATAACACGAATATAATACAGCATAAAGAGGATTTATAAAGCACCAACAAGCTTCATGGGGTATGTAGGTATGTATGTGTAGTGTGTGTGTGTGTGTGTGTGTGTGTGTGTGTGTGGTGTGTGTGTGTGTGTGTGTGTGTGTGGTTTAAAAGAAAATGAAAGGCACTTGCACAAAACAGTATCCGAACAATTCACCAATGGCCTAAAACCAGAATAGTGATTTATCCCAACAAACTAGCAAAATTCTTACCATTGCTAGATGGTGTGAGAATATAAGAATATAGTGATTTTCAGCAAAAACCATGTATATATATATATATATATATATATATATATGTGTGTGTGTGTGTGTATAACGTGTCAAATTCAAACCAGACCACATGCAAATATATTTCATTCATCCATTTTATTTTTATTTTAGTTAATAACTGCAAACTTAAATTTGAGATGGAAATATTTCCATCTCAAATTTAAGTTTCTATGAAGAGGTGATTGATTTCTTGTGTGTGCGCGTGTGTGCATCTGTTTGTCTACCTTTATTCACATTAACAACATTATTAAATAATACGCAGCGTGTTATGCCATCGATAGTATTACAGATGACATCTGTGGCTGTGTCTTACCGGCTCTAGTGTTCAATGTCTGAGGGGTGGCGAGGTAAAGCCCATTGCTACAGGATCACCGATACCCAACATCTGTCGCAGTCCATTTATTTCTTCCTTGTATCTGAAATAATAACAACGAGCTAGTTGAAATAAGTTCTTAGAATAGAGTGTATCTGAACTTGGCTCGTCCATTTTCTCGTTATTCACAGTAAGTCAGGGAACCGTGACTAAACGCTGTGCAATACAGCGAGGGGGGTTTCATGTAATGAGGTCAAACTCTTTCGTTACTGTACTTGAGTCGTATATTCAAGTAAATGGAAGTAACGAAGTAAGATATCTACTAACTACTTTTATTTGTAATGAAGTGGGGGTTTTTTTGGGGGGGGGGGGGTAGTAACGCTACTTTTACTTTGTTAATTTCATTTACTTGATGATTTTTCGTCAGTTATTTAGTCATAAAATAGCCTATGATTTAAGAGACCATTGATACAGTTGCAAGTTGCCACCAAATTATGTATCTTTGATAAATTTATGGTAAACAAATATATTTTAATATGGTGTGTTACCGAAATGAGTTTTGTAAGAACGCTAACATTTGGCATACAAGTAGACATGCTCAATGATATTCAAGACTCATAATATTTGAAGGCTCACTTTGTTATACAATGTTTCAGCTGAAACCAACTGTTTTTAAGATTCATCATAATTAAATTTTTAATCACATTAGCGACACTAACTTTGAGAATCAGCTTTTTCTCAAATTGAACAAAGGCTAGGTTCAGTGAACTAAAGGTGGCAACACATCTGTGGCCGCAATGAACTAAAGGCACCATAAAATAAATATCTTGTTTCTCAGGGGGGTTTCTGAAAATGGGTAATGTAAGTAGGCTTTTATTTTTATTTCCAAAATTTAGGGGAAATATGCATATTTTTTTCAATGTTTTAAAGCGGATTGGGGCCAGTGATTAAGTGTAAATTACAACAGTTGAAATGCTTTTTGGTCATAAATATACTTTGTCGGATTATTTGATATGTAAAACCGTCACCCACTCATGGTAACACTGAAGTTATTCATTTGACATATTCCGTTATTATGTTGTTTTTACTAAATTAACCTATTGCGTGTTTCGCATATTTAGTGTGAGTATTTTTAAGTCTTCTGATTCTGTGCCAAAGAATCTGTTTAGTTTTCATGTGCCAAGTGATTTATTTACTTCAGCAGACTCCCGAAGTATTGGGAAAAAATCCGTTGATTGGCAGCAATCTGCCTTAACACTCGATCTATCGTATTTCTGTATGGGTGACCCGTTAACCGCGGTCAATAAAGACATTGGATAAGACTCGTACGACGTATGACAACAAACTCAAAGAAGTGCGTGAAATAGCGTAGTTTAGAGAAGTTATCAGGGGAATAAGGGGGTATTTCGTGAAACGTGCTTACTTTCCTCGTAAATTGTGAAAGTGTCTTATTTTCTCTGTGAATTTGACACGGGTGTTATTTTTCCCGTATCCTCTGACATCAGAAATTCAAATAAATAGAAACGGGAAAAGAAGATGTGTACAAGTGGCATCATTCGAACTTTTTTAAATTCACACAGTATGCCGGATGCAAGCATCATATGCGCACACGCATATACGCACGTGGGGTCATAGAGTCTACCGAAAATTTGGACTGTCTGTTTTTCAAAATGACAAAGTAGTGTGACAACCCTAAAATAGTAACAGCTTCTATGAATATTGCACGCATTGCTAAATTTCACGTGCCTTTAATTTAGAATGTCAACGCCAGCGATTTCACTGTCGTACTTTAACCATTGCAAAACAACTATTGGATTTATTTAATGCATATCCACCATACACATATCTAGATTATTTTTTACACCGCATACACATAATTTTACACTCACGGTAGCTCTGCCACCTCTTATTCACGGCACACAGACTAAGAGATTCATCGCCATCTGAACGCCACATAACATCATAGACATACATGTAGGTGTAAACAATTCGTTCAACATGGGACAACAAAACACGAAAACAAACCCTTGTCCAAGTTGCCAGTGGCATACAAATGATACAGATTATTCATTTTATGTTTCCCATCCACCATCAACCCTTTCCAGGATTTAAGATGGAGTTTTTGCTTATGATTTTAAGTACATGTATTACGAATGCCATGTTTGACGTGCACGAACATCTAAAAAAGACGCGTGCAACATTACTGCATTCCTGCCGCCTGGCGATTAACCCGTGAAATACAAATTTAGTCCTGGAGCAAAATAAGGAAACAAAAAACTAAAATATCGCAAAAAAAAGAAATAAAAAGATATGCGGGGTCGGGTGTCAATTTTAAAGTGGGTCGGTCGGCGATGGGAAACAAGATATTTTGTTTATGGCGCCTAAGGTGGCAGCACACGTCTGTGGACGAAGCGACCTTTGTTCACTCTTGTGCACTTTGTACTTGATTATCATATTTTGTTTTACAATATATTTTATCTTTTACTTTTACTTCAATTACTTTTAGAAAGTTTACTTCTACTCAAGTAGTTTTTAAGACGCTTACCTTTATTTCAACTCAAATACAAATTAAAAGTAGTTCAATCACACCCTGAATACCGCATTCTAATGGCACATTGGTTAAAGTACTGTGCCACAAATTTCTAGGTTCTATGATTGAATCCAACTCACACCTGTGATTAAGGTATTTGTTTCCTAAGGCAGACGCCCTCGGCCATATGACCTAGGTGTGACCTAGCGTGGAACTTAAACAACTCTTTTCAACTCGATCTCAACTCAACGTACTGTACTGCAGTTTATTCTTCATACATAGAATGAACCGTAGCCACAACACGACAGATTTCGGTTTTAAATAAAACTTTACAAATCAAACTGTTTGTAAATACCTTCACCCACCAAAACATCAAGCAGAATAAAAACACATTAATCCAGAATGATATATGAAGCTTCTCTTATTTAAATCAAGCTATAACAGAGAACCCCAGAAGAAAGAATATTTCAGCTTCATTAATATAAAACGTTCGTTGCCGGCTTTGATAAAGGATACACCAGGATATTGAAATTCCTGAAATTTTAGCATCCAGTCAAAACAAAACCTTGCTTCAATTCCGTAGCTTTGGTGCAATAACGTGTTGTGGCAACTTGTGGTTGAGCAGTGATTAGCTTTAATAAGGAGCTATCGAAGCTAGATCAGTGAAATGCTGAACATCTTTTGCTCGGCAAAAATAATACAATTTACAAATGTATAAATATCACTTTATATGCAAGACGTGTTTAAAAACCTTAGAAATGTTGAAATATTTTGGAGCAGATGATTAAGTAAACTGGGCCCAGTAATTTCTGAAGTTAATGACCTGAGATGAATTAAAAGATGAAACAACCTTCAAACACAGGCACAAATCGGAACCCCATTCCTGGACGTATGTGCCTAATTAATTGTGTTATCAGTTTGCCCATATAAACAACCATATATATATATATATATATATATATATATATATATTCATCTGGGAAGTGCACAATATTCTACACATCATATTACATGAAGTAGATTGGTTTTAAGACTATGATGATTCTCAACTTTTAATGCAAATTCAAAATTGGTTTTAATTTATAGAGTTAACTGACATATATATGGAGGCAACTATTGGCTGTAGCAACTCGGCGGTGGATTAGAAGCCAGGAGGTCATGAGCTTGAATCCACCAACTGGCTGACTAAGTGACAAATGGGTACAGTTTGAAACAGCGTGTTCCACAGAGAAGTGAAGATGGTGGCTGATTGTATCAGAAAGGTAAATAGTCAGAACAGTGAAGCTGGTTTGTGTAATCAATAAGTAAAACCTTTGAAAAACTACGGTTAAACCGGCCTAGAATGGCACAAGCAAATGTGATGCTAAAACTATCACCTAAAAAACGGGGTTTTTTGCCAGCAGTAGACGTTTACATGTACCCCGGTAATAAATTTATGGACTGACAGCCAATTAACATATAAACAACATGTAAACAAAAACTGGCAGAAATATTTCAAAACTCTGTTCCGGGCAATTACGTAGTTCTGAAATGACTGTATAACCTGGTAAATACCATGATCACAATTAGACTATAGATATAGAATATTAAATGATGAGTGAGAGATGTATGAGAACTGAATGAGGTGTATGGGAGATGTATGAGAACTGTGAGATGTATGAAAGGTGTATGAGAACTACTAGCTAATCTGCAGTAATTCAGTCAGAATTAGCACATGGATTGCATATGATGGAAAAAAGTTACCCAAACATCATACATTAATTTACAATGTGTGTCTGTGTGTGTATGCATACATATGCATCCATACCTGTATGCGTGCATGTGTGTAAATGGAAATAGGTTGACCACTAATATCTAGTAGCTGGGTTCAAACCCCAGCTCTGCTGTATGTCTGAAGGGTGTTTCATCTTTCATTTTAGTGATGTGCAAAAAGTGGCTGAAAACAGCTAGATTACGTTCAATAGAAAATTGAAGGTCATTACAAATATATATGAATATATATACATTCTTTCACAAGTAACAAATCAAAATACAGTAAAGTTTGTATTTAATTAAAAGGAATTTTAATTTATTCGTGCCATTGTGCACAACATTTTCTAAAAGTGCCAATACTCAAACCAGCAAAAACAAACAGAAAAATAATAGTTATAGTGTCAAGATATGAATTATTTCACATATTAACTTGCTTGTTTGTTTTGACTAAAATAATATATATAGGGCCTCGTGGGTTACAGTGTGGGACTTCCTTACTCATGGTCATGCTGGACAGGAGGTTGGAGGTTCAAATCCCAGTTTTGGCGCTATAGTAGGAGTTTTTCATCCAACCAGACTACTGGTAAGATTTTCTCTGCCCAATATGCCATCTAGTGTAAATTCAAAATTTGTTTAGAATTAGACCTTGTGGTGAAGCTGTAAATTACACATTTGAGGTAGCCAAGCCATGTTAAATAAATGCTATTTTGGCCATTATATATATATATATATATATATAACACCCTTCACATATGCTCACACCGAGATTCGAACACAGGTGGTAGTGATCTGTGATCCAACACGCTACTGTTAGACCACGAAGGGGCCCCTCCAATTTCCATTGTAATTTTTGAAATTTTGATTATGCTGTTGTTTCATCACAATCAACCTATACTCTTACTTCGTTTACAAAGAACAAGTCTATATAATTTACAAAAGAAATAAGTTGCAATGACCCCAACCTTCCATGAACACAATAAATAAGATGTGCAAGAATCCAATATTCAGGCTGACAATTCTATGAATAAGGCAATAACGCCGCAGGACTAACCTCCCAAAGATCAAAGTATCTCACTCAATTGATTCACTGGAAAGATAAGGTGGAGCCATCCATACAGGGAATCCAATTACGCGATTAATTTCTGGCGAGATCTGTATCAACAGTCTGTTATATCTGATGGAGCAACGAACGAACTGAATTAGTTCAATGATCGCCAACAGGTTCATCAGTACAGCAATCTGACCTATTTACGGTTAGTTTCCATCACAAGGGTTGCCACTGGACTGGGCTAAAAGCCAGTATGACAGACTGTTTACCACCCGATTGTAGTAGTTCTAAATCCTGCCGCCAGATGTCACTAGCTTAATTGGCAAGGTCTATTAATTGGTTGGGAAGAATTGTGCCCAGTATGCATCGATGTTTACAATAATGATCTGACCACATTAGTGGTCGGCCATTCAATCATCCGGAGACCAAGAATCAGTATTTGGTTTTGATTTGCGGGTGGAAAACTGAGATAATAATTTCATCTTACAAGTGGACCAATTCAGAGATTAATTTCTTGGCTCGCCGGTACATTAATCTTGCTACACTACTTTTTCACATATTTTCTTCATTTGAAAACATTATAATAACCACAACATATTGCATAATTTAGGAAAGTTGATCATTTTAATCGAGTTTATAATGATGAATTGTGGCAATATCGCTAAGAATTAAAGGCAGCCATATTTCTTTTTATTCAAATATTGGAAATCCCATTACAGGAAGCAATCAAATTAGTCATTAAATCATCCATCAACCATACACACACAAGTGAGACTAGGATTAAGTCACCTTAGGCAACAACTACACAGCTTCGGTATAATGGATTCGCCATACTGTTTGAACTATCCTAACTGCCTAGAAACTGTGACACACCTGTTAAACTGTCCACAGTACACAGGTACCAGACTGGAGATAATGATTGGCATAGGAGATAGTGGTGGGCCATGGCATGGACATTGAAAATCATCGTACTCTTATCAATATTATGCTACAAGAAAATGATCAATTAACTGAGCAAGAAAACATACAAATATTTAACATTGTACAAAGATTCATTGGTGGCACTCGGAGATTTATATAATGAAATGATTATTATGAAATAACAGTATTACACACATAAAATATATATACTTTAATACACTGGTGTATGAAATAACTATTAGCGTAATTTTATAATGTATGCGTAAACCCTATAAATGCAATTGTGCAGGGGATGCGCAATAAATATATGGAATAAATAAATAAATGGGTGTTTAATCCTATGTTAAATCCTGTGATCTTGTTATGATACGTAGTTGGTATAAATAGAATAGATCTTCTCAGTCATTCACCTCACTGTACTCATGTGAATGATCACCCCAATTACTCATAAACAGAATAACAGTTTTCTTTTAGTAATTTCTTGCTTGAGATCGATCGTTGTATTACGCATTCAGTATGGAACATTGCTGTTTTTATATGGAAATATATTTTCACCACGTAATCAATAAAACACAAATAATAACTGTGAATTGAGAGTTTTATGGGTGAAGTCGTGTGTGATGGATGTTGGTGATTAGGATATCAATACCACATGAAGAGATGAAATAATAATATGTGATTTTATATAGCACCATACACATTCAACTGTGTTGTTCTGGGGTGCTTTACATAAAAAGTGAGCAGACTAGATCAAAATGACTAGATGAACCGTTACATAAACATCACAGAATTTAAGACTATGCAGTACTAAACAAATAAGTCTTAAGGATAGATTTAAAACTACTGATTGAATGACGATGTGAGTGCTGCATAGCGGAATGACCGCCGACCAAATGTATTGAACCTAACCCGAGGTGCCAACAATAAGTTTGATCCTGTGGACCTCAGTGTCCTTGTTGGATGGTATTATCTGTAGCATGTTGCGGCTATACAATCATGGCGCCAATTCGTGCAGGGCTTTATAAGTAATGATCCACACGAAATTATCCACATGAACAGATGAAACAATCCACATGAACAGATCAAACGACCCACATGAACAATAAAGCACCAATTAAATATTGACTTTTCTAGTGTAGATCAACTATGTGACCCAGTGACTAATTAGTGACCATTGGTTAAAAACGAAGTGCTAATTCCCTACTTGAATTTTCATGAATGACAAAGAACCCACGATATGGAAGTATTTAGTATCTTCAGTCCAAATAGTCAGAAGCCATGGTAACCAAACAACAATATGGTAGCCTTGATTACAAAGGTTATAATGATGTTTTATGTAGAGTATTTAAGGAGACTGTGTTGCTGAGGTGGGGGTGATTTGGCTTACTGTAAGGTATGCGCAAGTCAATGGAATGACTAGTTTGTTGGGAGAGACAGTTATCGAGTATCTTAGGATACAGTATCACCATATGTATTGGGGGAGGGTCAGGGAAGAAAGGTTTGCATGGGATAACAGTCGCAAGTAAATTACTACTACAAAGCATGGAATGGATTATCGAGTGAGTGAGTGAATGATTTGTTTAGTAACCATACTAGTCAAACCTGAGACATATGGCCAAATAAGTACTCCCTGGAGAGATACGATGATCAGATGGAACATATCCCATAAATTTAGGCCGATGATAATGAAAGCTAATGAATCAAAGTCAAAGATGAAACACCCTCAGATATGCCCATGCCGAGGCTTGAACTCATGTGGTAGTGACCTGTGATCCAACATGCTACCAGTTAGACCACAGAGGTGCTGTCAGAGACATAGGTAACATCCTGAGTCTATGTAAGGAACAGATTCCTAAAGTCAGAAACAGATCTGATCTCTGTGTTGCATTAAAACCTTCAATGTGAGCCACATGTAGATTATGTTCAGCTTAATAATCTAGCCTCAGCAATGGCCACACCTGAGACAATTTATGACAGAGGGACAGCACAATAGGGAAACATATCTAACAAACACATATATGAACTAGCCTTGAACCTAGAACCTGGAGGTTTGCAGTCCAGTGCTTTAAGTGGTGCAACATCGGAATGCCCAGGTAGATCGCTTACTTGGAAGAGATCAATAATTTAATATTAGGAAATGCAGGAAAAGCATGCCTTAAACTATGCCATCACATATTTTGGAGTGAATAGTACGGAGAAAGGTGAAGTCATACTTGAAGAGCAAATGGCTTTAGAACAGTCATAATGCAATCATTAATGCTCCAAATCAACGAGCAAAAAGTTCAAGATATCACCACGTGGAAAACATGTTAATCGCAGCTTTATAACCTCCATCTTACATAATGCCATAAAAAAACTTATGTCCTGGATGTGGATAAGAACGTATGAATAAGCAGAATCCAGATACGCCACCGTTACTCTCCAAAATGTGTTGATTTTAACATGGCATTATATGTGTTTTAATTATCTACCCTACCAGTACTTCAATTGTCACATAATTAGGTTACAGTTAACTGCTATGGCTGCATGAGTGAATGGTTCATTTAACCTGAGCTCTGGTTACACCTGAGATATACCAGAGAAGTACTACCTCCTAGGAAAATGAATGAAAAAGTTGAAGTCTTATTGATGAATGAAATATCCTACCGACATAGGCATGACTGGGACTAGATCTTTTGATCTGAAGGTGCAATAAACAGAACAATTCACCAACTGCGCAATTGCAGCATCATCATTTATGTGGCTGAATCCAAACAAAGATCTTCAAAAACCGATAGATCCGCAATCAATTAGTTCCCTTCGTGTGCTGATCCACAATTCCACCTGTGGATTACCATGATTTGATCTGATTTTCTGACCTACGATCATGGTATAGGAGTGAAACCTGACAGCACAACAGAATATCTATTTCCAATGTCATTTCTATATAATCAGAGGCTGAAACCCTTCCTAATCCATGCTCTAGTGCTGCACCAACCTAGTACACTGTACTGCAAATCTACCAATGAGAGTTGAAAGATGACTGCTAATGCTTCACTCTAGTGCAGTGAGAGAGCAGCGCCATCTTGGGTACTTAACCACCCGCCCGCAATATTATGAATTAATGTCTGAACCGGTTAATACATGTAAGTTGGTAGAGCATTTCTTGTCAAGTCTGAAATAGCAATCAAACACCAGACCCCAGCTCTATCTGACAAACAGAAACTCTACAGCTTTGGATCGCTGTTAAAGTTTTGGTAAGAAAAATCTGTTTCCAAACACTCAATGGAATACTGACCTAACCAGGTGGTTATCAATATAGTTGCGGAGTTCCTCCACTTCCTGGGATAACATGGCATTCTTGCTGAGGAGGTGTGCCCTCTCCAGCTCTAATTCTTGCTGTGTTGTTGCTGTGAACTCGTGGATTTGTTTCCTCAGGTTAGACCAATTGTCGAGGTCCCTGTTCGATCTGGAATAGTTGATAATGTGCAAAGGGGTAACAATAAAACTACAGCTTTATGAGTCCAGTTATTTGGTTTCAGCTGTTTTGGTGATCCACGTGCTGAGTTGGCACCAAAAAAATATTAATTCGGGCAAAGTTTATACAAAAGAAAAACAAATCAGTGACAATTAAATTTCACGTAAATTTCCCTACACTAAAAATAACTGGCAGAGTTAAGTACGTTACTGCATCATATGCGGCTGTGAAACTGATTAAATGGTTTCTATTTGATGGGAATGTGTTTTGAGCAATAACAATGAAATGAACATCTTTATAGTGTCAAATAATTGTTTTTATGAGCATTGATAATGTACATAATACCAGAGAGCCGAGTACATTGAGTGAAATAAATAATTGTTACTAAATAACTGCTGAGATCCCAGTCTCATGAGTGGCAGCTTATCCAGCAGCCCTTAGGGATGTCACCAGTATTATAACTCAATCTCAGAGCTCATTTAGTATCTACCTAAATTAGTTTCTGATAGTTAGTTGAATATGAATAAAATGTCCTCAATCGCAATCGTTACCATAACAACAAAAGCATCGGTCACAGATAAGACATTTAGGGCATGCAGAGATCATTACCCAGAGTTAGGGTTGGGTGTTATTGATGTGCAGTATACTTAAGCAGAAGCACTTATTTTTCTTACTGAGGACTGGGCATAATATTAAAATGTATAAACAAACAGGTGGGTATTTCATGAAACGTTTTACAGCCATAGCATGAAGTACTTCTCATACTGGTGATGGTCAAACAATGAACAAACAATAGAATTATAGTTTCATCCACTATGTATGCTCTATTTGAATAATTACAATGACAAAATATACATAGATTTATTGAGGCTAATCATAACAAGGGAGGCACACAGCTGGGATAATTACATTTAGCTTAGCCTGCGAACTAGACACACCATAGCACAAAATAAATAGAAGAAGGAAATAGCATTTCCGATTTCAACAAACAAACAAAAAACAAGGTCTTTAAGAAACAAACTTACAAGAGCATTACTTTACGGCCGTAAGAGCGTGGAATTGACAGATAAGGTTATAAAACATGTAGGTAACAATATGGATTATATTTACCTCATTGGTATGCCTTTATGATCCTCAACTCTCAGCTAAAAGAAGATCAACAAGTTTTAAACATAAAAAGTTAAAATAATTAAGAAAACAGCAAAGTGTAGGAATGTTTATGTAAATAATCAAAATATTCATATTTAACCATGTATAAAAAATAAAAAGGATGATGATGTTGCAAAAAGGTATTGAACAAAAAATAAGGATATTTATGAATAACGCAGATATTAATCAGTTAATGTACAAAATCAATATATTTATTTTAAACTTTTATTCTAAGTATACGTAGCAGACATGGGTCAATTCCATTTGGTCAATTCAAATTCCACATCAAATTTATCAATTTCAAATAGAGCGATTCCAATTCAATTCCTTATATTTTATATGCTTTACAAACATATGCAAGATATTGTTTTATTCAAGTTATTCTTTTATTCAGTGATAATGACACTAGGCTGAATAGTTTAGCCTTTTATAGCAAAATTTGGATGACAAAAAATTGGTTATGCAATGTAATCTGAAAATATCGGGAACTAATTGGATAAGCAGTGATTGCCAATCACTACTTATCTAAGTAGTCCCTTTGATGTACCTACTCTGAGAACCTACCCCAATCACTGATTGGAGTAGGTACCCCGAGCACCTAGTCTGAGTACCTACTTGGAATAGCTACTCCAAGTTGTTTATATTCCAAAGAGATTGTCATGGAAAAATATTTCTTAATTAATAAATTAAATGGTAAATTAATTTGTGAATTAAATGTTTTGTAGCAAACTTCAATTCCAATTCCAAATTTATCAATTCCAATTCTAAAAAAATAAGCAATTCAAATTACAGAATTGGACTTGCCCATCAATTCCAATTCCGGAATTGGATTGGCCCCATGTCTGATCTGTAGTGAAAAACCCAGAACAAAACATTATCAATAAATATACACTTTACAGCAAAGTTACACAAATGCACATATATGCATTCACATAAATGCATGTGCAATCATTATGGGAATGAACGTATGCTATAAACGTACCCTGATCCTGAGACTCTCCATTTTTTTTTTTTTTCCCCCCCCATTTTTCCTGTAGATGATTTCCTTTTTTCCCAAGCTCAACACCCTGTCCACTTTCCCTTCTGCTGTTTTGACTGTAGTTCTCTGTCAGACAGCTCGAGGTGTTCTTCGATTGGTCCAAGCTCAACATCTAGTCCACGTTCCTCGATCTGTTCCCATTCCTGTGTATAGCGTGAAAAAATTTAAAAACCCCCATACTAGGGCAAAAATTAAACAATAATTATAGCTGTCAAATAAATTTAAACCCATATATGGCTATTAAACATTGGCATATTCCGTTTAGTAAATGCCAATTGTCTGGTTTTTCTAAATTAACATCTTTTGAAGATGTTCTACAAGAGAAATAGTCGGAGAAGGTGAAAATGATAAAATTACTGACTACTCCATGATAATTGATGATAAAGGAAGAGTTCACCTTCATTTCAAAATTGCAGGATTAATACACAAATTATAAACGTTATCAAAATATGAACACGATCAATGATATATTATAATCTGGTGCTGGTTAATCAACTATTAATGGTCTGTGAATGCTCAAATGCTCCTGAAATCTGACATCACTTAATATAAAATGTTTGTATTACCCAGTTTTAACAATGTAAACAGGGGTCAGCCAAACATTTGAAACCAAAGCATATTCATGAATATTAAAGTATAGTTGGTCCAAACAGCATTGCGTGTTACTGAAATAGCTAAAGAAAACTATACGATGAAATTCCTTAAGATAATTGTTTTGTACTCTTGTAAAAAAACATCTACCAGAGCTGTAAGATTTATATAAATGAACTGATCATGGTATCAGTTAATAGTAACTATGTTAATTGGGTTGAGCACAGGGGCAGATAAGGGCACAAGGCTATCTGTGACATGACTTGAACGGGATCAAGATGGCCACATAATCCTCATGCCATCTGAGTTCGGAAGACATCGCTTTTTTTCCTTCCTGCCATACAATCTGGTATTCGAGGAAGCTGTAATAGCTACCTTCAAGTAATTAGAATTATTTCTTTATATCTATGATACCAGGTAGGGTTCGTGATTATTATTTTGGAATTCGGGGTTACTTAAAAGCATTACATGTTTCAATCATATTATCTGAGGCTGAACTGTTCCTTTAATAAATAGGATCATTCATAAACATGCCAAGTACAAGCTAAGGAAAATAACTCAGCATGACCAAAGCAAATCCTTTAACCTGTAAGCGACGAGCAGTTCTTCATGTTTCCTTGCAGTATTTTCAGCCATTTTGCGTGCATTCTGAGTGGCCAGGCTGAGCTGTTCTTCCTGACTTTGTGTGCTTTCTTCAGATCTTTGACCATGTCATCGACGTAGGTTCTAAAATGGCTTCCGTCTTGCTTTCCCACCTCTTTGTCGACAAATTGCTGTGATGAAATAAGAGCGAGTTCGGTTGAGTTGTTTAACTGTGCTGCTGATCTGACATCTGTGACACACAATGAGCAACTGCTTTGGGAAACATATCCAACAAACACAGGCATGAGCTGGATTCGAACCCACAAAATGGAGGTTGGCAGTGCTCTAATTACTGTGCCATCAGTACATCCACAAAGTGAGGGTTGGATAAGATCAATTAGTTCTTATAACAAATTAATAATTTATTTATTTTTCTCTTACGTGTTACGTTAGTTAGAACTAAGAATGTTACTCTTTTGTACCATTCCTGCCCTCTTCAACTCAACAAGAAGTTTCTTGAACACGTAGTTGATATGGCTGGATGCATGTCCCTTGATCAAATTTAGCTTTATTGTGTCATGTACATTGTAGACCATATGTTTGGAGGTATATGCTGGTAGTGTACAAGCTTCTTTACTTTTAACCACCGCGAATGTATTGGTAATCAAATTCACAAAAGTAAAATGCTGGACAGGTTATTACTTTGTTAAGCAAATGAATCGCAAATCAATTTCCCATATTAGCCAACTTGCCCGAGGAATCGTGTTATCACACTTAAATCCTCTACATATACTTAACTTACTTGTCAATTATGGATCAACAATAATCCTTCATGTAAAACAAAGGTACATATCTATGGCTGGCTGAATCTATTTAGAATACATTTTCAGGAATCGATTTATTCAAATTGAAGATCTATAGCTCTAGTCCATATCTTTATTGTTGAGGTGCAAGGTCAAACACTGGAACAGGTTTATGTTAGTACTGAAATTACTGCATAATAAATCAATGCAGGCTATCAAAATGGAACATCGGAGTACCTCAAAGAAATAACCTTTATTATATGTTATATTATTATTAAATGTAAATTTTATCTGAAATTCCTCCTGGGATATTGATGTACTAACACATTTTACACTTTTCATTCCCCATTGTTTTACTACAATTACGACAGAAAACTGTGGAATGGCACGGCCAACCAGAAATACATTACACGTGGCTGCCAACGGACCTGAAAAATGGACACTTTTGTGCACATGGTAGGCTAAATGGGCCAGGTGACCTTTGAAGGTAATGGGATGAAGGAAAAGATTAAACAGATTTCTGACATAACCCAGAGGGGGTTTGAACCAACGTGCTCTAGATTTATGGCTAACTACACTACCAGTTAGGGCATGGAGGTGCCCCAGATGGATGAGGACATATTCATCTCCGACAGTGAGCAGATTTTATTTTGTTTAAATGGCACTAAAATCAAGGAAAGTATTTTCCAATGGATTTGCTATTTGCATGATTGGTTATTGATAACTTATAAAACTGTTATCATGAAGAATAGTCAGTCTAAACTATAAAATCTCTTTTTAATAGATACCTTTTAATTAGTAGAAGTTTTGAGATATATTACAAGGCATTTTTATTCTAAATAGTACGTTTTTGATTACTGATTACTTGAACAAAGGAGATTAAGTCCGCAGATTTTTCTTTTAACAAAGTACATCTGCTTTAAATCAAAGAGAAATAAAGGAGATTTAGCACATTCATGGAAATAAAATAAGATGAATATGATAGTTCTTGGATAATTAATTAATTAATTAATGAAATAATTACCATATCAAACAAAACGCAATAAACACTTACTGCTATGTCCTCAATGTACTTTACCAGCCGTGACTTGAATTCATCGTTAATATCCTTCAATTTGTGCTGTAGGCGGTTATTCTGGAGATTAACCTGTTCACTCGTGTTACGGAGAGTTATCAGTTGCTATTAACATGGGAAAGAAAATATAATGTTATCAGATTAAGATTGGCTGCCAAAAAAAGTCTAACCTGAATCCCAAAGATCTACTGATAACAAAATTAAGTAAATTTCATTTGAAATGTAAGACATCATTATCGGCATCATTCCAATAACTAATACACTTACTGCATTTAACTCAGCAATTTTCTTCTGTTTGCTCCTCACTTGGTCACGAAGCTGTGCAATCTGGCGATTTTTAGATGACCTGAAGATGTTAAAGAGTGTACTAAACCTGAAATATTTCTGCTAAATATTGTACCTCAGGTGTAGCACATTTTGGTGGCTGAACAAAATGCTAAAAAGTTAATTTTTCCAATTTTTAAATCGTATTATTTATCAAAACAGATGCTAGACTATACTATAAATAACAACAATCAGTGTCTTGAAAAGTTCACGAACATTTCATGAATAGGACCATTTCATGTTCAAGAATCACTCTTGAACTGTTCATGAACCCTGTGCATTGACATGTTCATGAACAGTTTATGAACTCTGTGTCTTGAAATGTTCATGAACTTTTCATGAATAGGACCATTTCATGTTTAAGAACCATTCATGAACTGTTCATGTGTTGTTCATGAATTCTGTGCATGAACTGTTCATGCACGATTCATGAATAGTTCATGATCTTTTCACCAGGGTTAATGCTTTATATTGAAGTATAATGACTAGAAGTGCTATAAAATTAAAATAAATTACTCTCTGATTATCATCTCTGCAAAGTTGATAAGCTTCCCCCATGGATCATACATAAAATGTTTATTTACATATTATGACATCTCATAACTAAGATAGACGTACATTTTGTCTTGAAGTAGTCTCTCTGCATCATAATATTCATCTCTGATTCGGTCAACTTCCCCCTTAAGGTGCTTCTCATCACTGAACAACTGTCAATCATATACGTTTATATAATAAATAGTAATAAATAGTATTACACACACACACACACACACACACACACACACACAAAGATCAGTGCAAAACCACAGATACAATATTCCTAACTATATCTGCACCATATCCACAACAGTATGACTAACCTATGTCAGAAATTTCTACAATGGTCTGAGAATTAACTGTGTTTATGTAAATTACTTACAGACTTCTCAAAACTCTCTCGTTCTACTCTTCCAGGTAAATCACGTGACTGTTAAACAAAACATACCACCAGATTAATCATCACCATGGCAACTGTTATACCATTTATCTGAATGGCATTCACGAAGCGCAATATACATCTAATTCATACATATCTCGCATTAATTCACCGACTACTATCAGAACTGTGACACTTCTCTGGCATCGGGTAATTAAATAGTTCTTGTTAGCATAATTATAATTTTTATTGTATAATAATTATACTAGATAATATAGGAGTAAGAACTTAGCCGTGAACAATGATTTACAATTTTTATTCTATACATATGTAATATAATTTGTGTTATGTTGGCACTAAATGTATTCATGTTGTTTATGTTAAAAGTAAAATGATATAAAAATATAATCTAGCTACTTGTGCAAATTCCATAAAATAGAGCAACGTTTTAGTTCATTTGAAAATACATTAATTCTGACTGTTCATTATTTTTACACATATGGTTAGCATTTAAAACTTGTTTAAAATTAGCTTTTACTTTTCAACGCATGCATATGATATAATTATGACACAGTTTTACAGAAAGGATAAAATATTATGGTGCTTTTATCTGTGTAGATTGTATTAACCATTTATAGTAAAATAAATTAAAAATAAAGATAGGTTAGATTAATATGGCCAAGATGCTTAATACTTAAATGACTATATAATATTTTTAAGAAACTTTAAAATCTATTTAAATACAAAAACATAATCTAGATTAAAAAGACAGATTAATTTCATAAATTAGAAAATATTTTTACAACACCGCTCCTAAACCCTGCAGAATCAATCTACAAAGGTCAATCAATAAATGACAAACCCTTTTTGCTGCTTGGGAGACAATAGCCCTAATTCTGTCTATTTCTGCTGTTGAAGATTCTTCGCCATCTATCTTTCTTAGCAGTGCAGCTTTGGCCTTGACCAGGTTCATCAGTTCCATACTCAGCTCTTCATTCTTGGCAACCTACATTGTTGACAACAACAACAATATATATATATATATATATATATATATATATATATATATGACTGAAGAGTAACTCGTCAAATACAGGTATCTTCCTTCATCAGGTATCTGACCTGCAGATTTTGCAGTGCAATGCTCTATCCACTCTGTTGTTGGAACTCCCTCAGTAGTAGAAAACAAAGTGCTCCATAAGTCGGATGAACTCTGATTCAAACAAACCGAATCCTTAATATCTTCAATTGTATATATTTTGTTTCTAAGATCCAGATAAACAATGTTCATCACTCGGCCAGCATGATGAAAATGTATTATAGTTTAGTAATAACGAGGCATACTGGAAAGCCAGGATAGCTGTTGCCATCTTCATGCTGCTGGCACCCTGATAACCATAAAATTAAGCTCGTAAGTCTGGATAAGATAAAACGGCCAAGGTATAAAGCACCGAGTTCAGAGAAAACACTTAACTTTTGTTCTAAGATGTTTTATGATAATTTATTTCCATTTATCGTATTTTGTATTTACTTAGTGATAGCCGAGTTGTTTTGATTATTTAACTTCAGCTTTGGTCACGCTGATGACAATATATTGCCTAGAAGCAACTCACCAGAGAAATACCCAACAAACAGAAGTGTGAGTCGGATTCAAACCCACAACTTGGAGGTTTTCACTCCAGTCCTCTAATTACTGTGCCATCAGAGTGTCATGTACTCAGTGACATTATCCGACAATGAAAAATATTTGTCAACATATATTTGGCTATCAAAGACAGTAAACTTAAATCAGAGAAATGGGTAACACACTAACATATCAACCATTAGACAAAAATCTCAACGAAGATGTATCAAGCTCGTTACATGAAACAATTAAATCAGTTATTAGACAGACTCTGATCTTAGCTATATTTTGTCGTTCAGTATAAATGTAGTGCATTGTCATAATTTCCACTGAAGATAAATATTATGTGAGGACTTCAAGCCAACTGCCATCAATAACTTGGTAATGGCTTCTAGCACTCACACAAATGTAATTTGGATACTTTAATATGGTTCCCACAGCCAAGGAAATATCATTCTCCAGAACATTTCCGGATCATTTCCAGGACAGAACGATCATTTTCCAGGACAAAGTATACAAAATTTAAAATGAATATATCAAGATATGTGCTAGAACACTTATCATCTTTATTCAATCTATGATCGGTTATTGACATTTGTATGGTACAGACTCCTCCTCATCTCTTCTAGTTGTCTGATCCACCAAATTTTGTTTTAATTTTAACTTACATGGGATATCAACACTATACACCAGTACTCTTTTTCTTCTACCAGCCTAATTTGTATTCAGACTTTTTTGTTCTAAGTGAATTTTTTTCAAATGACATATCTAGGACATTTCCTGATTTTGTCAAATTCAAGGACATTTCCAGGGCCTGGAAAATTAATTTGTTATTTTCCAGGTTTTCCAGGATGCATGGGAATGCTGTTTAAGCTATAAACTATAAAGATGGCCATTATTTGGGTTCCGAAGAGAAAGTACCGTAATGATTGGCTAGTCAATATTTTAAGCAGGATCCCTACATTTTACATATATTTTGGATAAAATTTAAATAATAGAGTTTCTCTGTGTGTTTGTTCATACGTGTGTGTGTGTGTGTGTGTGTCTGACAGACTTTTTTTGATAATTATGAGTGATCATCACGATAGATCTTCCACTGTAAGCAATTCAGAAGATGAGTATGAATTTTAAATATACACTGGTGTCCTGTCTTATCAACTTGACCATGCCATGTTGTGAAACAAGATGATTTGACCTTGAAACTGCTTTTACCAGAGGACTCCGCATGAATTATTGGTAAATCACCACAAATCAGCATCTTTTCATAGTTCTAAGTATTTTTTTCTTATTTCTTTTAGATGATTCTAGTAAGAATAAGTTTGTTTAATACTGATTATTTTGAGCTGACTGAATATGTATTTGATTAATTTTATGCCCATATTTGCATGCATGGTCATTGTTAACACACAGAGAGAGATGAAGTTACATGCATAACTGACCAAAATGCCTGCTTCTGGCTTTAGATGCATGCATGAATACACCAAAACAAAGACAACTGTTGATGATGACAGTACAGAACTCTGCCATAATATGAGGGAAACTGACAAATGAAAGGGGGAGAATTGAATATTTATAAGAATGCCTTATATGACAAATGAAAGGGGGAGAATTGAATATTTATAAGAATGCCTTATATGGCTCTGATAGCTGACGAAGGCCGGAATTTCCATGTTCACACAATTAAAACATCCATGTATTGTAAGGTCATTAGGCTTAATAATGCAACAGTTCTGATAAACTGTAAACATAAAACGTCTGGAATTAGTCTTGTCTATAGTTTTAAGAAGGAAAAATGTACATTTTAAATAACAAAATAATCACTCTACATCAAATTCTGTCAGGCATTTAAATGGTGCTGTGCTAGCACTAGGCACACATCCCCTTATAATGACATAAACTTCTAAAACATGACAGATATTTTAGATAACATGAGCTAAGATGAAAGGAAAACGAATCTGGTGTATTGTGCTCCACAAGAGATAATCTGGGCGTTCGTGTGTGACGTCAACAGAATTTTAACATGGTGATTGATGGTCAGAAGTTTTAAAAGAATGTTCAAATGGTCTTTAATCATTTAATCAATGAGGACCAATGAGAACACAGTTTGCCAGATGGTGATGAAATGCAACTACCAGTAAGTTGAAACTTGCCTTTTTCAAGCTAGAAAATTATGAGAACTTATGTTTTTTAATTAAAGTTTCTTTCAAGTTATAACACATATATGACCATGATAGCTCACTAATATATTCTATATACAGTGAAAGAATATAATGTTTAAAATGATTAATTAAGCAATAGAAATAATCTTAAAACAATTTTGATTTAGAATGTGGAATTTTACACACTTTTAATTATTTTTATGGGGTGGAAAGAGATATAATTATTTAACTGCAAAATAATTAAAATTTACTTTTTTAGGTATCATGGATGATGATGATGATGATGATGATGATGATGATGATTGATGTTTTACAGCCACTTTTGTGCACAAGGTGGACTAAATGGGCCGAGCGACCTCTAAAGGTAATGAAGCAAAATCAAAGACAAAACCACCTTCAGATATGCCCTTGGGTATCATGGAACTCATCAAGCTCATATTATATGAAAAATAAAGCATTTACAATAATTTTATGATAAATCTTTTTTTCTGGCCCAAGATCAATAGTTAATTCTTCAGATAAAACCAAAGAAGAATGATTAAGAAATGCATACAGATACAAATACTTCACATTAAGTAGAATGCCACAATCCCATAGTAAATATAGGCTAGTGCTTAATTATGGTAAATAGTTTTGATAATTTTCAATTACTAAATATTTAGATTCATAGTTTTTTTAATGTATACCTACTTTTCATTATTATTCAAGAATATTTAAAATTGAGATAATTAAATTTTGCATTGTGTGATGGGGTGCTCGTGAAACATTTGAAGTTCACACTGCCAGAATATTAAGGTTTACGTAATTGGTTCTAAAATAAATCCTTTTCCTGCCCAATGTCTTCAATTTCAATGTTACTTCTTTGTTGTGTCTTGATATTTCCATTTCTTCCGAGAAATTGGGATTTAGACATGTCACAAAATCGTTACCAGGAAATCAACGTTAACAAGTAACAAGCTTAGCATGAATAATCTAGTTGCATCAAAGCACCACTCTGTGGATTAGTTCCAAAAAAACAGTACTGGTGTAATTTATTCAAAATGTTTTAATATTTGACTTTGAAAATGTTAAATAAAATAATAATAAAAAACAGAAGTATATACAAATAAAACATTACCTTAAATAATGGACTTGCTTAAACATATAAAAGACTTATATTCTTAGTAATTAAAATCCACATTTAGTTCATGTCTGATTTAATTTTATTTCATGATTATGTCTGATATAATTTAGTTTACATCCCCTTTAATGTCTAGTTTCGATCTTCCCTTTACATGAAATTCATAAATGTTTTTGAAGTAAGATGAAAATTAATAACACTTAATTGTAGTAAAGACACAGGAAGACAGAAAATTGGTGAATTCACTACGTTCAAACCATTTTACCTCTCGCTCATGTGCCGATGATATTGACAAGTAGCTGCTTTTCAGTGCAATATACTCCTCAGCCAGTGTCTTGCGGTCTTTCTCGAGTTCCAGTAATCTCTCCTTGTAGTTCTTAGCAGCTTTGGCATGTTTGTCTCGCTCAACCTCTGTCTGGATCAGGCTGTCCTCCAACTGTAATATCTGTAAATAGCAAAATCCATTTGAAAATAAAAACCAAATAAACTGCAGCTAAGTGGCGTCAATTCCTTTACATCATGGTATAATCCATCGAAGACAAGAAGGTAACAAAATAAATAAAACATAATAAAATAGTGCTTCAGTTTTATTTCATCATAAAAGCAACAACAACAACAACAACCATAACAACAACAACCAGAGCAATATACAACATTTGTGTACAGTGTCTTAAATAATCTGTTCAAAGATTAATTTAAGCCAATATGATACCAATGTAGTATATTTACATATCAGTATAATAAATATATAATTAGATATCATTGAGCTGAGAATTAAAATATTTAAAGAAAATGTTAATTGACCTTGTTAGTCAGCTCAAACTTGGCAGCTTCCACTTCCTCCTTGAGTTTATTGTTCTCAATCTGCATCTCAACAAGTGTCTTAGATACCTGAAAGAAAGCAAACGTCGTGAAAATTTACAAAAGTTCTTATGGTGATCAAATGTACAGTTAAAGGATATTTTTGTATCTAAATTGATGCTCTTATTGATTGAATTATATCATAGTTATTGTTATTATATAATGTATATCACAATAAAAAGTATTTCCCGCCTGTAATTTATATCATGCACATTCATCAATAAAAGAAATGCTTTGAGTGCCTTGCAAAAAATATGAGCACATCTCAGATCATGACAATATTTTAGTACCAAATCACACATCAATATTCTACTCTGATAATAACTTCATTCATAGTTCAGTATCTTGTGCATAATGTGTGCCTTTTATCAGTGTTGGAAATTCCCTTAAAAAATCATCAGACACCAGGGCTGGCAAGTCCTAAAAGTTGTCAGCCCTGATGAAAAAGTTGCCGGCCCAGGTGCCGCAAGAGAATAGCAGCCCAGTAATCGCAAAGCAAGCTGGATGTGCACAAAAACAGTTAAGGGCAATGTATAGGTTAAAAAAAAACTAGTACAGGGGCAGGGGGGCAGTGTTGATCTTTTATGCATAATGGGGTGAATAATTGCAAATAGAAATCCCGTTTACTAATGTAAGTGTGGTGAGGTCAAGAAAAAAATATAGCCCTACGGTTATTTTCACCAGGTGAAAGACAAAGCAACTAGTGATTTAGTTATTAAAGATACATCTTTATTTCAACATAAAATATCTTCTTTTTTTGGGGGGTGGGGTTCAATCCCCAAATAACAATGTGCAAGAGTGTGAGATTTAAATTTCCCGGGTAACTATCAGAGCCATGTCTGTAAAAAGATTGCTGGTTAGTTGAAAGAGAAGATTCCATTGAGATTTAGCCAACCACCACCGTTGTACCAATGCTTCAGATGTCAACAAGAGCATGTGTAAAACATAAACACAACGACTTCCGCACATGCGTAATGAGACTCCAGTTCACTTCCGCCTACATTTGCAGGGAAAAACATTTTGAAAATATTTGCCGTGCGAAACGTAGAATAGGTTGAATATCAGCAGCACTACCGGGCCAGCAACTATAGAAAGATGCATGCCCGGGTCAAGAAGTGTCGGCCCCGGGCTGGCTCTTATTTCCAACACTGCTTTTATGTAACTTATTTCAAATATCTGGATGATTGGTTTATGGTATGATTATATATATATATATATATATATATAAAATGGCCAAAATGACAGTTATTTTACATGATGAGCTACTTAAAATCAGGGAGACGCATATGTTTTGTAATTTACAGCTTCACCATGGGAGTTAAATTGACAAAATATGGGATATTTGGTGGGGGAAAGCCTTGCCAGTTGCTTAATTGGATACAAAATTTTCCTACTATAGTGCTATGGCTTGGATTCAAATCTCCAACTTCTTGCATGGCATGACCATGGGTAAGGAGACACCACAGAGGCAGGATATATATATGTGTGTGTGTGTGTGTAAGTACATACGTACGTACATACGTATGTATGTATATAACTTCTCCTTATCCACCACTCCTCAGAGAAGCAGTACAGACTGATGATGTTTTACTTTTATCAGAGATGGTTTCATTATTTTTCACTCAAAAACACCTTAGGTTCTTGCAGTCATCTAGCAGTTGAGTGCATTGCACTTTGAGGCAACGGATAGTTTGCAAACCACCAATAATCACAGGTTTGATCCCACAAAAAGATCAAAACGTATCCAGAGTTAATTTCTTGGCTTACAACAATTTTATAGCTCCCAGCCAAAATGGTCGTATAAAAAGTAGGAGTTTCAAAACCCCAAAGTAGGAGAAAAGTAAGACACAATGTTGACAAAGGCTTGCCTAATGTTTGAATAAAATCTTACATGTTATCTGGTGTACAGCTACAGTATCTGCTTTCATGAACATGTCACTTCTAAAGGTATGTGAACTTCCAAGAAGCATGGTAGCTGACACACTTATTACATGTAATCACACACACACTGACACCCCCTCACACACATACACACAAATATATTAAAGTTTCCAACCCATATACAGCTGCTTAATTTGATTGACATATATGGAATATATGGATCAAAACTGTATTATGACTCAACTATTAGAAGATGGTAAAAAGTAGGATAGGTAGAAGCTCTAACCCAAAAAGTATGAGGTTCCTACTAAATAAGTAAAGCCTGGGATCCATGCATTTTGGATGGTTGACCATGTTAAATGGTGCTGCTTTTTCCACTTAATTAATGAACCAAAAATTAGGGATGTTAAAGATCCTCCAAGAGCACAATACACTCTAGTAGTGACCACATATGGGGATATTTTCACTCCATCTTTCCATGCTGCTCCCCTTTCAACATCATCATCAGCCCGACCCACCAGGAGAACACACATCTCTAATAATGGACTTCATTCATCACATCAGTGAGATATCACTAACGGAAATAGAGGCTTCTCGGCTCACCTTCAGCTTTTCCTCTTCGGTCATAAGAAGCTGCGTCGACAGATCCGTCTTCGTCGTGGCCAAGCTCCCAAAGTTACTCTGCAGTTGCTCAAGACGCATGTGTAACCTCTCATTCTTATCTTGTAACTGAAGCTGTAGGTAAGAGTCATCCAGCAGGCATGGTTATGGCACACGTTAACATGTAAGCCAATGTCATGGATTTGTCCAGTTTGATGTTTGCAATAAATGGTGCCCAACATACCAGAGGTTTCGATAAAATTAATACAGCTGAATATTTTAAGGTTTATACTATAAAAGCTTAAACAATCCCTTTCTATTTAGCTTTGTTGATAACATGGGTAAACTTGGACACAAATATATGAAGAAGCAGATATTTCTCAAGGAATGAAACACAGTCCTTGCACACAGTAATACACAAATATAATCATGCTGAAACAGCGAATAAAGTAATAGTGGAGTAATTTACTCTAATTACAATGAAAGATGAGGGGTATGAGACAAAATGCTGGTCAGGCTGACTTGCTAGCGGGTAAGGCTGACTTACATTGCCGGTCTGCAGTTTACGCAATTCATCATTGGCATCATGTATGTGTGATGTATAGCTGAGGCCAGCTCCTAGACCAAGCTGCTGCTGGAGGTTATGTATGCGAGCACGGTACTGAATTATGAGTTGCTGTAAAACACAAAATCACATAATTTACCAGGTAATCAAGATCAAATGAGGGCTTTGAAACAGTGTAAACTCAAATAATGTTTGGTAAACAGTATCAAGAAACTGGAGTGGGCACAAAACTGGATAACTATTAAAGTGTTTTAAATATATGATATATATTAATTTATGTTTTACATGAGGATGTTTTTGTGAGAAAGAAATAATAAACACCTATTCCAAATATTTTCTTTTCTTCAGAATGAGCCAAAGATTGAACAAAATATGTTACTTTAAACTTTTCATAATATATCCACCTATTAACACTGTTTCCCTGACTTCAAATTAAGTAGCACAGTTCTTAAACTGGCATCCCAAAATAAATTCATATTTATAAAGTGTTAACCTGTGTCAGGTGGTCATTAATAACGGGAAAGTTCTTCACTTGTGACAGCTGTGTAGCCAAGTTCAGCGCAGCAGTGATGAGGTTGGAATCTCCTTGTGGACGAAAGCACATCAACACACGGGTCTTACAGTTGCCTCCAAACTCCTCACGTAATAAATATGTCAGGCGGGATTCCCTGAAATATTGTTGAATTATTTCAATTTAATCTAGTTTATGTTAACCACACTACTTGTGTAATAATTTAGTGATAAGATAGCCTCTAAAACCTCCTCTGAAACCTTGTTCAGACATTTATCAAACAATATGGGACTTCCATATTTAGCTTGCACAGCAACAAACAGCCTTGTATTAAAGTCTTTGACAAGGAAATATTTTGACCAAAAATAAGTAGTCTGATGGTCCTGCTGTGAGTAGGTCACAGAAGAACTTTACAGCTGGTTACTACAGAAAATAAATTGTATTTTCTTCCAAAATATAACAGAAACAGAACCATTATCCACTTACATATGTATTTATAACAAAAATTACTAACAGTTTTAATTAAAGGGAGGTGAAATACTTCACAATAAACAGACTATGAAAAGCCAATAAAAGGTTGGTCTGTGCCATGTCCATGGAATCATACAAAAGGCATCCACATGCCACAGGCAACATCAATACTTATGAAAACTTAGCTTTATGGCCAAATATACTGAAATATATCTTCAAATATTATATAAAAACTTTCTTAGGATTATATATAAACAAAAGTTTTTTTTTTCTGCATATAGTTTATAATGTTATTATTATTTTTAATATTATTGTTGCTGTTTGGATTGTATTCAACCAAACTGACAAAATTTGAGATCACCAGTACATACGTGTAGTTGATAACTCTGTCTGCGTATGGTTGGTTGGCTATGGTAGCCACCAACTGGCTCAGTGAGATGATAGATTTGCTCAGCGTTGGACCTTCTCGAACACGAATGTGATTACCATCTTCCTGCAGTTTCTCAATGCCTGGCGTTATAACAATTGTGAAGCGAGATTGGTTTGGTAGGGCAGATTCTGAGGTTTTCTGTAAGTATGTTCATAATAAAATATACTAAAAAAGTGAAAGAAAACACAACAAAATTGGAATGACAGAATTACAACTTGATTATATATTGATAAGTCACCAGCATGTAGAAAATCACCATACCATTGACAGATTAATGTGGATTATTATGGCTGCATGGTTTTTGGCGGGTCCAAAGTCAGTTGGTGATTCTGTTCTTCTGGAAAATGCTTGTCTAAACAGTGAAGCACCATCTGATGCTGATGACACTGTGGCTGTTGATAGATTCTGGAATGGCAAAATGGCACGCATTCATCGACAGTGTATTGTGTGAATTGTAAGTTGATTTATCAAGTCATCTTATCCAGGATTGTAAGATTTCTCCCCTAAGATATAAAACCATTGTTTTGATTCACTGGACAAATTCTAAACTGCAGAATCATGCATCTGTCATGTTGTCACAACTCAACAAGCCAGACCTAAGCAGAAGCTAATTCATATTGGTGGGGTATTTTTAATGAATTTTTATTAGTTGGTTCTGAATTATCAAGATGATGATGATGACTTCTTCTCTACGACATTCTCACCCAATTTATATTATTCGTTGATGTTAATTAAAAACTTTTATTCTTGCTGAACAAGCTCGGACGCCTAAGGAACAGCTGAATAAGTGGTTCAAACAATGGCATGTCATAAACCAGGTTAAAACATGCCACTGACATCCATGTCCTTATCTTAACAGATACATATAGATAGCAACAACTTACCACCAGGCCTAATGTGCAACTGATAAAGTAGCGCTCAGTTACTGAACGTCACATGATATTAGATAAGCCTCAATCATTAAAGATAGCAAGATGATATATACTGATGTCATGCTTGTGAATTAGTAACATCAAAATGAAAATGCCCAATTTTCCCCTTTGCCATCAAGCTAACTGCCCTTCCTCGTGTCCAAATACAGCAACATAATATTGTCAGGAATTCCAAATGTATTTTTTCTTTTCTACCATTTCTCTTTACCAAGTAGGTATTTATCTTTATGGTAAGAGAGAAATACCTTGCTCTCAAACTATCATTTATCTAATGGTATTTGCATTTGGTTCCACAATTATTAATGTTTGTCAGAAGAATTTTTGCAAACAAATATATAGATACTGGCCAGAAAGACTGAGACCGCCTGTTAGTGCTACAATGTGTGTTTCTTTTACCTTAACAAATGATCCTTTCTCAGGATTTTCTTGAACATCCAGATTTTCAGTATAGACACCAGGAACAACCATTAAGTCTTTAATCAGCTCATTATATATCTCATAAATCTGCATGGACACATGGTCCGTGTGAAGATGGTTGTCATAATATGAATCTCCATCTAAAATGACAACAAAGTAAATTAAAATAAAACACCACTCTACGCAAATAAATGCAAGGAACCACAATTTAATATGTTTTAGTTGATTTGTATGAAAAAAACTGTGATTTGGACAGGTTTATTTTAAGCAATATTTCAAAGAGGCAATGCTAAAACAGAATATATCATCAAAAATATTTTGAATAATTGACAAATATCATGCACGGATGATAGAACCTCTCAAAATGTATTATTCATGTGACTGAGCTCAGTTGCTTCATTTAGGGAGGTGGTACATTTTTAATAATTATTAATAATATAGAAAATGAAACAGGGCTTATAATTATAAACATATATATATATGTGTGTGTGTGTGTGTGTGTAAACTAAATATTTTACTTTATGAAGTAACAGCTACCAACAAATTATAGTAATTTCTAAGCAGTAGGAGAAAATAAAATTAAGTTTGCATGACAACATAAATTATTGAATCCAGCATCTTGCTTAATTATTTATTGTCTTAAGTAGATCATATATGTGAACATAAATATGTTTCACTAATATGGGTCAGTCAGATTGGTTAGTCAGTTCAGATAAAATAATGACACTGTTTCATGTAGCTTCATTTTTACCTAGCCAGAGTATATTTTCTCATTAACATGGCAAAATAACACCTTCTATTGTACCTTTGCAGGTTGTTTAATGCAATAATAATATGTAAATAAGCTATGAAAAAATACAATCTTTAAAAGGTACACATATTCACTAAAATGTTGTATCAATTATTTACATAATTTTGTGTCCAAAAACAAATGTTGTCAATGTGTGTATATATATATATATATATATATATATATATATATATATAATATGATATATATAATATTGTGTATTTTAATCGTTATGATTTCTGCTCTATATGGAATTTATACCTGAAATTATATATATATATATATATATATATATATAATACTTTATTGTTTAAGTGTACTATTCATGAAGCCTTGACCTACTGTAAGGCTGGTCTATTAACTTGGCTTATGGTGGTGAAATGCTAAATTATAAAACAGATAAAGTGTCATTTGCATATTTTTAGGTCACCAGTGTACCTTGGTTCAAGACAGTATACACATTCAACCACACATAATATATAATTACATTAGTATGGAATACAGCCAGACTTTAAACACATTTAAATCAATGCAAGACACATTCTGTTATGATGACAGATTTCAGATGGTTCTGATCAATGGCCATGTTGAGAATTAGTGTCTTTATCAGTTTATGTTCTGTGTATTTTGTGTCACAATGTTAAAGTTGTTGAATTTTATCATTACAATTGAAATTGATTTGTTTAGCCACCACACTGGTTAAACCTGAGACATATGTAGCCAAGGTACATCGGCTTTGGGAACACTGCCACCAACACCATTCTCATTTGGATTCGAACACACATCCTTGAGGTTCCTAGAGCAATGCTCTAATCAATGCTCTGGCAGAACATCCTGTGCTTGTGCATGAAAACATGCTGTGTACATGATGAGTCAATTAATACTAACCCTTTTCAGTGCGTTGAAATAATCCTTCAAGCAGCAATGGTACAATCCCAGACTTGTACGCATTTTCTCCGGACACAGTAAAAGACTTTCCAGAGCCACTTTCACCTGTAACAATAAGGCTTGTGTTGAATCCTGCTACAAAGAGCTCTAAAAGTGGTTCCACTGTAGTTCTGTAAACATCATAGTTGGATGTTTCCTGCCTATGAAATCCAGAAAATCTGTAAACAAGATAAAAAATTGTACTGCAAAACTAAAACTAGATGGCGCAATTTTCAATTTGATGATTTTGTTATTACAGAAAGATAGCTCTAATATTATGGATATTTAATTTCTCATATAGTGGCTATAATAGATTAAATATATATTATTTTAATATTTTAAGGCACTTTTTAATACTTGAAATTGACATGATATAAATTACAATCTTAGATGAAAAGCATAAGAACATCATTTCTTACGTAAAGTAAGTGCCCCCTGGACGACTGGCCATTTTATTGTGAGAATCCACAATTAATGTTGGTGGTCCTTCCCCTCTGATGGAGGGACGTACTCTGCCGATCACTTCAATATTCATAATTCAAGTTGATATACAAATGATCTCCTACGTATATCTGCTTTTGTTATACCTATCAGACATAAAAGAGGAATTTATTGCCATATTGCATTGCAAAAGAGCTTTAACTATAGATGACTTGGAGCTTGGCTGATTCAGACCTTGTTTCCATACAGAAAAACATAGCAGGTCAATGGACCAATCCTATGGACGTGCATTGCATTGGTTTCTGACTCCTATGTGGGGCAGTAGACTTGAGCTTAACATGGGTAATGTGGAGTATTCAGAACATCTACATTTATCACTATGTAGACATTACCAGAAAGGCTATCATATACCAATTTATTCTCAATATTTAACAGACATATAAACAAACAATAAATACTAACATTATTATGTAGACACCATTGAAAATGTCATAATTACCTTTTAAACTAGGAAAACAGGAAGAGTGTTTGGGACTCTGCAGGGAATGAATTAACATGGATTATGGTCCATATCGAATCAGCCAGAAATAGAATTTCAATCAGCCTGGTCCAAATTATGCTAGCTCTATAATACTGCATAACTGGATAAGGGATCTTAATGACCAAATATCATTAAAAATTGCCATTAAAAAAATTGTACTGAAAAAACTTGTTAGTCCCAACCGCATGCCCGTGTGAAAGCCAAGTGATTGACTGCGTTCCAAGTTAACACTCATTTACACAGTAGACATGCTCCAAATATACACAATATCCATTAAAAATAACATTGACCAAAAACATTTCATCTTTCCAAAGAGGCGATGCTTCATTTTAGATCACATAAAACGTATATTCCGAACCAGTAGCTTAGCGAGAAGCCGACGGGTTATCCTTTTATCTGTGAGTATGGGATTCTATCGTGAAATGCGTCGTCTCTTGAAAATTAAAAATCCGTTCTAAAAACACACCCGCTCAAGGTCGCTTTCACCTTTCTTTTAAATCACTTACAGGTTTTTTTACAGACATATTGGTATTATTATATTACATATTGATTGTTCAGCACCTTTGAATGGCTCCTGCTAGTAAGGGCGCTTTATTAAATATACATTATATATTATTATCATTTGGTTTTCAGCCAATCAGCTTATGTCATGCTTAAAGAATGTGTTTTGACAAGGGAAACCAAGCTAAATGTGATTTTCAATTGTTTAGCTCTCCAATTGAATAGATCGATTAATGTGGCCATTGTATTTAAAGTCAATTTTTTTGGTAGTGAAAAGGGAGCTCCCAGAAGCACTTTGACTTTTACACCCGACATAGTTCCTACCAGCTGAAGGAAATATTTTTTTGGCCATCCTGGACCCACAACACTACAGGACTCAACCCAATAATAGCCAGAGTCAGAATAAAAGCGTCATATAGCTGGCTACTAAATCATTATTCAATAAATACAATTAATTTTCACCAAACTGTTATTTGGATATCACAAACATGCCGGTCTTTATATAATAGTACTTGATAGTCACGCGCCATTAACTACCAGTATCTCCAGATGATTAGTGATACTATAGAAATCACTGTTCACAATGCGTGTTTAGTGTGACAAGTTTGTTTATTAGTTATAAAATTGTTTGTTTTGTTTCTCGGGGAGAATCCCCAGGTTGTCGCTTATTCAGCACAGCCTAGTTATAACATCAAAGCGAAATCCATGTGTGTGTGTGTGTGTGTGTATATATATATATCGCTGCGGGTGAAGAAATTGATACTGATATATTTGCGACGCACTTGTCGACACCATGAGTTTGAAACAAAAGCGAAATTTGTACGATGCACAGCTTAAGTTAAAAGTCATTAAGTCTGCCAAAGAAAACAACAACTCTGCTGCAGACAGACCTTTTGTCATTAGTGAACAACTAGTGAGACTGGAGAAAGCAGAAGAAATATTTATTTGAAATCCGAGGACGAAAAGGGCAAAATGTTACGGAGTTAGTCCGTACATCAAATTAGAGACAGCTTTGAATGATTGGGTACTGGAGTATCGCCACAATGGATATATCCACCAGAATGATTAAACCAATACCGTAAAATGTCTGAAAAACCTAGTTTTGGTGTATAACACGCAGGAGAAATCAGAATAATCTGCAACTGGACTTGTACATCATTTTGTCTGTAATTACGTACGCCCTCCGTGTATCACAGCATGATACAGATTTCCTAATTGCTTTGATGTTGTATTTAATAAACAAACTTCTCTCAATTGTGAGCAGTGATTTCTACTGTTTTTCTTTTTAAAAAAGACACATTTAGTTCTGGTGTATAATGTGGAAATTACGGCAGCGGAAATTACGGTAATTGACCTCAACTTATACGGTGAACATAGGCCTGAGGAAAGAATTACAGGGTCAAAAACCAACCTCAACTTATTTGCCGGGATCGACTTATATGCGAGTATATATGGTAGTCTCATTCAATCTCTGAAATCTATCATATGCAAGACCTAAAATATTGTGTCAAAACAAAGGAAAGGTGAAATGAACTTTCTTTGGCTGAGAACATGAATGTATCTAACTTAGTTTACTTAGAGGATCATCTACAGAAACAAGCTATTAGTGTCAAATATAAATCAAATAATATGAAATATCACTTCTTCCTTAAACAAACAATGAATTGGTCATACGATATCATATATGCATTATTATTAGTGATAAATATTTTAAAACCATCATTTTTAAAGATCGTGTTTGCATTTTATTTGACATGACATTCTAATTCTATGAACATTGTATGAACAATAAATAATTCTTATTTAAAATATAAATGTTTCTATTTTTTCATTAAGACCATTCCACTATTAAGATCAAACAATCTCAGTCCAAGGGGTGGTCTTAACAGGGAATTCTACTGTAGTAAATTTCTATGCATACAACAGATCTTTAATCTGCCAATTGTCAAAGCATACCAAATATTATTATCAAATATTGATGTTAATTCAACCACTTCACAACACTATATTTACTGCTTTATTAAATTGCTTAATGTACAATCACAGTTGACTTTCATGATGATTTTGTTTATTATTATAGAAAAATCCAAGTTTCTTCCTATGTACTGGACTACTGGTTTTACCCAATTGCTGAAAATGTGAGTTAACAAAATAAATATGGTGAAATAAAATACATTTTATACTGCTGAAATTAATCCTGTGGTCATCATTGCAATTTAATTTTGTTTATAATGTTAATTGCCTGACCATTATTCAAACAATATTCAAAGTTTATTTCCTCAGTAGTATAACTCTACATGTATGGATGTCGGGAGATGTATATGCTTCAGCAATGTATACTCTCCATGAAAGGAGATGTTTTCTCCCAGTATCTATACCTTCAGATAATTATTTGATATGGCAATAGTTTAAACAACTTATTTTTGAGCCTCAGTACTAAATGCCAAAAGAAGTTTTAGCTGCTGAATAAATAATACCAGCCACTGATAATAACCTAATTAACCACAAAGCTACCCACTTGGGAATGGGAGCTTTTACCATTGATGGTCTATCCCTTTTGCTCCTTATAGTTGGCTCAGTCACCACCAATTTGCCATGGGGAATTTTCAATGAGCAATATGTAAACACATAGAGCATTATGCTCCAAAAATATATGCTACCTTAAATACCAGTATGCACAAATCCACTTAATTGGTTCATATAATTATATAGTTGCAAACTTAAGAGTTACTGGGTTAGCCAGGATCCCTGCCACTGTAGTTTTGTCAAAACCTTTAATTCTCACAGGTATTTGCACACTGAAATCCTAACAAATGTGCACAACAAAATTTGATTATACCATAAATAACTTTTAATATATCTAATATTTATTTCAATGTTATCATTGGCAATTAGCATTTCCCACGTCATTTTGCAGAAAGGCTATAAATTAAATACCAAAAATTAAGTTTGTAAGACGTCAATGACATCATACTGGAATTTAGAATTGGCTGATGAATGCTTCCAGTGATGAAGAGGCTTTGCAGGTAAACACTCTCACGGAGACGTCCGCTCTATATCAATTGAATTGAATTCGGAATTGTTAGTCTCAAAGTAAAAGTCTGCCACGGTCTCACTCAGTGTCTGGGCGTCAATTTTTGTTCAACCTAATTGCAATTAACAAGAATTTTAGCGATATTTCTATCACTGATACCAACCTAAAAACCCTAAATAGATAAAGTACATAAAGTATTTACCTAAATGACAGTGTTTTTATCCTAAGACCTAGAATCTAGACTGCCTAACCACGTTTAAACTTGATCTTGGCGCGCAGGAATTCTATTCGATAATTGAGAACGTAAACACTAAAACAGAGGGAATATAAACCGGAAAGTAGAATTAATCAAGTATAAGACAAAGACTGTATTATAGAGAAAACTGCTAGTCTTGGGTGCTGATCTGTCAGTAGGCAAAACTAATATAAGACAGTAATTCGGCTGTTTCAGTACCCAGAGCAGATGAAACGCTATTCCCTACTGTTTACTTCGCAACCGCATTAGAGCTCTTCTTTTAAGGCAATGTATGACATATTCCGGTTTTGTTTTTGGTCATTCATTAATGTTAAATCTATTGAGGAGAACGGGATTTTTGCGCATCCAACCGAGTTCTTACCATACCAAGTCATTATCCGACTCCATACCGCATTTTATGTTCCAGTTAAGCTTATATTTAAGAAATATTAATCGTAAGAGAATTATAAATAAGAAACGTGTGTGTGCCTGCAGACACACAGGGAGTTGAGTCAGTTCGGTTTTAATAATCGCGTTCGTAGAATTATTACTCTAGTCTAGTCTAGTGTAATCATAATGTTGTGGGTGGTCCTTGTTAAAGAGTTACAAACAACATAGTTTAATGCTATCACTATATCACTATTATTACTACAGTAATATCTAAGATGGATGAAGTTATTATATAGCTTGCTCACTGAGTATATACGAACATACTAATCGATATATAATATATATCCTAATTTGTTGTGAACGAATTCAAACATTATTTGGCACAATCTAAATTTGATAGTTTTAATACAAAATGCACGGTAATTAAAGCTATGAATTTCATTTGGAGTCGAAACTAAATATAGTATATTAATTGGTATATATATATATATATGTGTGTGTGTGTATAAAGATCGATTGCAGGTTATAATTAAT
Source organism: Paralvinella palmiformis (assembly GCA_025642065.1). Classification (NCBI taxonomy): domain Eukaryota; kingdom Metazoa; phylum Annelida; class Polychaeta; order Terebellida; family Alvinellidae; genus Paralvinella; species Paralvinella palmiformis. Next base: position 762,682 of record JAODUP010000145.1, on the reverse strand, counting down.
TGTCAAATCTTTCTGGATAAAAAGTTCATGAATCCTCCTGTATGGTTCGGTCATTCGATCATGAAACAAAATCTAGGAACGTTAATAAAGTCTTTTATTTTAGTTGCCAATATTTCATAATTAACAGCTCATGGAATTCGAAATCTAATTATTATAAGAACAATCCCTGCATATGGCTGACGAATATATCTCTCTACTTAAATATAAACTAAAACACAATTGTGCCTGCCACTTCGGCCGATTTGATTCTACCCCATGACCATGTATAGATCGGGCCTGTATTACTGGAGTGAAGTGTGAAAATGGGCACCAAATTAAATGTACGTATGCTCCCCAAATTTCTGCAACAGCTCCTAATTCCACCCCAACATGGTGTGAATGGCACGGCGACGATCGATGTTTGTTTAAATAGATCCCTAAAAGTATGATCTTGTTGGTTTAAATAAAATATTTCGGCTTACCATGGAACAGGATGTGCATTGAGCATTTTCTATGAGTTGTAAAGAAAAATTAAACGTTTACACAAAATCAAATGTATTATGAAAAAATAATTAAAACTTCTATACAGATTAAAAAAATTATAGAAGAGTGAGAGTGTGTTTTATCATAAATTTGAAATCTAAAAAAGATATCTAAATATATGGTACGTACAAGCCTAAATCCATAACCTAGCCGGGGTCTTTATACCTAGCTAGAAAACGTGCACATCTTTCATTTAGTCCAAATAGCATTAAATTCTGTCGCTTTCTCGCCATCAAAATTACAGTCCAACCTATGTCCTATGAAATAACCTCACTCCTATATAGGTCTTAGGCGTCTATAGGCAGATGCCTGTCTAAGAAGAATCCAATGTACATATATCTCTTCTTGTCTTGTTGAAATTTTGGGGTAGAGACCCCTGGCCATTGCCTATTAGGCACAGCCACCTGGTGTTGTCTTCTGTTCAGTCTTTATGGTTGATGGTGGTGTTTATATGGGTCTTTCAAGAGAAGTGGGGTGATGATGTCTGGTAGGAATGTTGATTCACTAATAATAAATGCTGCTAGATGATGATCTGGAAGTTTGAAGTCTTTATGGAGGAGATTATATTTTAGTCTTCTTTGGTGTATCGGGTGAGCTGGGAAGTTGAGCAGATAATGTACAGGATTATATGCTTAGTGAAGTTTCGTGTGTATGACCAGAAACGTAGTCATCTGAGTTAGGTGTCGGCCAGTCTGTTGTTGAGGAGGTTATGTCCAACTACAGTGGTGGTCTGGTACATGTATACGAAATGTTTTCAGTCAGCTAGTGTGCGCGGTAGTGCATGATTGTGCTGTTTCTATTGGTAGGTGCAGGATTAGAAACTACAGCCTGGAAGTTTGCATTCCACAGTTCTAATGACTGCACTATCAAAGCACATGAAATAAGAGTATGTGCTGAAAACCAACTGTACCGGAAAAACTGCATGTTATACATGCCTCAAGTGGCTGCCAGGGAAATGCCAAATCAGTGCTGGAATTAATTCTAAAGTACTGATTTAAGTGGATGTTAAGCCAATTTGTTGATTAAAAACTATATTCAGCATTAAATACAAGGTCCTGTAATACCAAACTGGTGATGCAAATCACAGAATTGGCTAAGCTTTTATGACTGCTCTAGGTGATTTTGCTTCCCTCATGGAGGCAGAACCAACTTATTTCAGTATCACACCCAGAAAATCTGGAATCAAAAAATAGATGAGCCTGATACATTAGGTTGAGTGAAAAATAAAGAAAATATTAATATTTAGAAAAGCCCCAAAATTTTTTATTTATTTATTTTTTAACTTTTTGGGTCAATGCTAAAATGTTGACCTGGTAGATCATGCCACATAAATCACTTCATTGCATCATCATCACAAAATATGACAACAAGACTATCATCTGATAAAAATCAAATAATTTTATTTTACACAAAATTATGTACAAGTCTGCAGGATAGCAAGTCATATTAGCCTCCATGCAACGTTGATATAAAGAGAATATTGTCATTTTCTTGTATCACATAGTCTAATTCTCCGAGTAATTCCCAGTCTGTGTCATTGACAAGCACAAGAATTCCAGGCCGGACTGTTTCTCCTTGTAGAAATAACTCGGGTCGCTCCTGAAGTAAATTGTCTCTGATCCAAATGAGGAGAGAACGTAATGTCCATTTTGAATCATTGTTAGGCAGATTTATCTGATGCGACCTGACTTTATTAACTAACAGTTCAGCTCCTCCACTAAATTCTAACTTCACTGGTAGTGTCATGCTTCAACTTCTGACGAGTTCTGGAACACAATAAAAATTACATTACTATGTATTTATACATACATGCATACATACAAACATGTACACACACACACTTCATGTATGTTGAAGATGGCATATAGATCTAATAACATAAAAATGTAATTTATCTTGCTTTGTCCTTAATTTTGGCTAGCAACACTGTCAATGAACAGTAAAACATTACATTTCTGTAGTTTTATGTTTTTGTCAAAGGAATGTAGGAAGCCCGGATGAATTCTATTCTTTTTGATGAGTGGATACTCATAAAAAATAATAGAATTCATCTGGGCCTTTTTATTGTTGCAGTACTGGATGGGGAGGCAGTTGATGTTCTTGAAGCGGTGTGGCCTGGCTGGTTTACCAATGACAAGAGGCATAACCTCCCACCAGTCATAGATGAACATAACACAACAGTGAGACTTTCTGTGAACTCTGCTTACCACCTGCAGCTTCCCCACCCTTCATGTGGAAGGTTTTGTTTTGTGATGCACAATAAATCAGGCCAGTTTCATCCATGTTGAAGATGTCAAGTGGCTCGTTTGTATCCATCACATATTATGGGCAGCTTCCAGCCATTCATAACAATCTTATCCACATCACTATTCTCACCATTCACAGTCTTAACACAACTTTTTGCATTTCTGAAATGACTGTAGCCAACCATTTGAAGTATGGAATGAATAAATCTCAAAATCAGCAGCAAATTAGATGGCATGATGCTAAATCAATGACCTATTGAATTGTGCATGCCTTGTAGCATGCACTATGTCAATTAATTGATGTCCTGATTGACAGCCTTGCGGTAAATGCATCGACAATGACTAAGTGCATTTACACTATATTCCTCCACACAGGTTTAGCCAGCCAGCTGTGCAACTGTATTTTGCACGGCCAGTTTTATATAAAAAACATGTCCAGTTTAACCATGCATGGCCTGTGCAAGTAATCCTACTACTTTTTTTCTGCACACCCTGTTTTGTTTTGTGCACACCCAAAACCTTAATTTCTGGCTAAGCCTCTGTTCCTCCAATATCTCTGCCTTATGCTTCACAAGTTTCTGTATTTGTATTATTCACACCAAATGACTCTCCAACTGCGTGAGAACTAGGCTTTTTATCATACATCACCAGAGCCTTCACTCCATTATTAAGTTAAGATTTTTCAAGATTTACAAAACATCTTGGAATCCACATACGATAGTATTTTTTTTTAAATTACACAATGCATAATATGTCAGAACTAGAGTGCACATTGGAATATTAGAAGTATAATGTTATTAATTAGTGTGGAATGTCAATGGTATGGTCTGTGGCCATAACATCTGTCAGGTAAAGGTTGGGGCATAATTACCTCACAGGTATAATATGCTGACATGTAGCTAGCTGATGGCTGCTGATTTTAAAGATTAATTATGAAATTTGCTGACAATTTATATCCAAAATATTTGTAGAAATTACAATTACAACTCTTAAAATAATGCATTTAGCAGTTTTCAGTTGATCACAGATTTTCGAAGGTGGTATTTAACGTTGTATGAGCCATCTTCTGACAGTTCACCAATTACATCGTTCCTTTAATGTTAATAATTGTTAATTTAGGAGCTGCCTCATTGACATTGAGGGATGGATGGATACAAACATGCTCAAAATGAACAGTAACAAGACTGAAGTTGTGCTGTTCACATCTATGCATAACTTATCCACAAGGAAAACTTAACTGTGTGTGTTGGTGATATTAATATAACACCAATGAGTAGTGTGAGGAATTTAGGTGTTATCTTTAATTTTGCAATGAACATGGAGCAACAGTTGAATAATATATGTAGGTTTGGCTATCACCAACTTTGCAACATTTGGAACATTACTTAACAAATGATGCAACTAAATCATTAGTCAACCAGCTTATATCATACTTGGACTACTGTAACCCTTTGCTCTTTGGACTGCCTCAGACCTCCATTAACAAGTTCTGTGGTATGGATTGTAACCTGACCATCACACTGTGGTCACAACATACCAATATTGAAGTACATCTGCATTGGTTACCTGTTTAGTATTGGATGCAATCGAAAATCCTTATGCACACATATAAAGCCCTACATCGACAGGTTCCAAGATATATATATCTGACATGATGACAGTATACCAACTAAGCAGAACACCAGAATCAATGGTTTAGCGACGTTAGTGGTTCCAAGGGTTAGAACATCTAACTATAGCGAAAGAAAATTTCAGTGTTCAGCAGCTAAACTGTGGAATGCACTCCTAGCTCACATTCATGAAAATGCATTTGTTCTGGGCCCATTTTGGTGCTTAAACTTTCTACTATTGTAGTCAATCTTACATATTGCAATTAAACCTTATAATTACATCATACAGTATGTTATTAAATAGTCTTATTATATGTATTTTTGTGTTACTATCCATATTTTATAACTAGTTTTAAATTATATACAGTCAAACCTACTCTTAATGCCACATGTGGGGACTTGCTGAAAGTGTCGTTTACAGAGAAGTGGAGCTTCCAGACAGGTGGAACCCCCAGGCACTTAATTAAAGGTGGAATTTCCAGTGACTGATCAACATAGAGTACATACTATTTATTCATGCATACACATACTTTATACATATTTGCACACCGATCTAATATATATATATTCCACTATATTCTTCCAATACATCAGCCTTGCACTTAACAAGTTTCTGTATTGTATTTGGTCTTTGCTCACACCAAATGCCTCTCCAACTGTATGAGAACTAGGTTTTCTATTATACATCTCCAGAGCCTTCACAATTTATATCCGAATTATTTGTAGAGATTGCAATTACAATTGTAAAATAATGCCTTTATCAGGTTTTAGTTTGCATATCTCTAACAAGAGCTGCTCAAGCAGCAATTACCTTTACTCAAAGTGTGTTGTAATCACATAACAGTTACATAACAATGCAAATAGCACTGTCCACTAGCCAAGACACTGTCAGCACAAAACGTCATACACACCATCGGAGACATAACTGGGGTATATGTTGGTGATGTTCGGCCAAATGATAATCAGCACTCAATCATGCTAATAAATCCTCAATCGAATTATCACAACTGGTGGTTGGTTGACAGATAATGTTGTTGGCCACTATCGCGTTTGGCTGTGTCGGGCAGGTGGCGGCTCTAAACAGGTCAGTTTGAATGGAACTTGCATCAGGACTTTGGAATGGTGGCGTTTAAAGCAGGTGGCACTCCCAGACTGGTGGCATTAAGAGCAGGTTTGAATGTAAATATTTTTCTTCTTCTCATTTGGTACAGTGCTTTTGAACAGGCATTAAGTATGAAATGAGCGCTGTATAAGTTTGGTATAATATTAATAATAATAATATGTTCAACCACTGACAATCACTGCTTACTCATGCCAGTAATTTCCCTGTCAAATTATCATAACTGGCAGTTGCTTAACAGGTAACATTAGTGGCCAGGAGACTGGCAGTGTAGCACCTGGTAGTGTTGAGCATGTGGCAGATCAGTTTGAATGAGACTTGTATTAGGACTTTGAAAAATTGGCATTTGATAGCAGGTGGTGCTTCCAGATGGGGGGGGGGCATTTTGAGCAGGTTTGGCTAATACTTGTCAAAAGCAAATTAGAGTACCTTAAACAGTTTTCAGATACTTAAAGTTCGATGTTGTGCCTTTATAAATATTGGTGTTATAACTAATTTTGTGCACATGGTAGCTAAATGAGCCGAGTGACCTCCAAACATATACTGATGCAAGATGAGAAATAAAAGATCCTTCAGACATTGCAAGGTTGAGGTTTGAACTAATATGTTAGAGGTCTATGACTAACCAAACTACCACTGTCCAAGTAGGCTACCCTCAATATTGATTGATTGATTCAAGTATTTTCACAAGGTCGACAAGATCGCATTCATCCATAAAATCCTAGTGCTGATGTGTGATCCATCATAACCTGCCTGATAATTAATCTTGTCCTTCACTGCAGGCTGTAGAATACACTGACATGAATTTCATTGTTTATGAAGACCATGCCCCAACAACCAATTCCTATCCAGCATTATAACTGTTGACAATTCAAAGCATTTACTATTTGCCAATAATGAACAGCTACAGTTCAGTTCCTTGTCAAGACCACGGAACCTTCGAAGTGGTATGTAGAGAAGCCATTCACACAGATGCTTAGCATCCACATATTGTAGATTGTCAGAAAGGCACCAAGCGGACACTGCTTATAATTACCAAGATGCCAAATTATGTCGCAGAATATTATATACTAGTTCTTTCTGCAGTACTACTAGATACCCTTCCATCTCCCCCTCTAGTACAACAGCCAGTGATTGACTATGAGTATGAAATGGATACATAGTAGCAGTGCTTTACTATGTCCTGCAAATTAAGTTGGAACATGATTACCAAAGAGATGGTGGCATTGTAAAACTTATCAGCAGGGTAATGGGACTCTGCTTTCTGCCAGCAACTATCCTCCAAGATGCACACACACTTTATGAATAGGCAGAATAGTACTTCATGATATTACTGTGATTATAATTATGTTGTCCAAAAAATGATAGTGACATTCAATCATTGTATTGTATAACAAACTATTAATAGAATATATACACAAATTAAACATACCCTTAGGGCCTTAAAGTATCTGCACTATCATAGTACAGACAATTTATGTAACTATAAAACTATCAAAGTATATATATTAGTATATATTGAATCATTAATTCATCCATAGTTTGGACCTTGGTTGCATTTATATAACCCTGTAGACTTCTAAAACCTCTAGTCACTCTATAGTCTAGTCCGACTAGTGTGGTGTGGAATAATTTCAATAAACCTACTTGAAAATAAAATGAGTTTCCGCATAACAGCAACGTATGATAAAATATTTCATCACATGATTATCACAGAATCAACCTTATAATTTATTAGCCCTATAATAATAATTAGGGGCGTCGATTTTAACAATCCGAAAATATCGAAAGCGGTAGATCTAGATTTAAGTCTATACTCTAGTTAGTCTAGATCTAGTAGTTACGATATTTCGTGACAGTGTCACACTGTGACTGTCCTGTCACTGTGAGCAGTCATAAAGTCACGAATTGATTTTTCTCTCTGCCGTTTAAGTTAACACTTTAACAGAAGAAAACAAGAAAAACATTGAAATTTTCCAAAACCATAAACATACCGAAGTAGCACTCGTTTCAAGCAGATTTTGATTTATACTCTAGATCTAAAATACACATCAGTCTGACCAAGCCGACTTAGAGAGAGGGGGGTGCGCGCGATCTATTAACTGTAAGGCTGCACAAGAGCTGTTTGTGATCAAACTCCGGCTTGTATTTCGTAATTTGGTCATGGCAGACGAAATTAAGAAACTGTCAGCCTTTCTTCGCGTTTCAATTGGAAATATCACTACAGATAAAGAATCAAAGGTGAATATAATTAAACAGGAGTGAATTTACATAGATTTGAAGAAATAATAATTAACATATGGGTCTGAGCGATAATAGATCGAGACACCTAAATCTAGACTAGAACAGTTAGCGTTATCATTTCATGTTCACAGTTCAGTGATGTTGTATAGAGGTCTATATATCACCAATTGCGAACTTTCGTAACCACTAGTTATTTTCCCGTAGTTACCGCTGTGAATGACCTTTAATCAACATTAAAACGTAATGTTTGACATCTCACAATCACAATGATTGAATGAATGATCCGATCTGTCAATTCTGTACTATCTCTGTTTAGTCTGTATCAGTCATTCAGTGTGTCAATATATGGGGTATCCAGTCGATTCGCCTCAAGTCTGTTCGCCCCGATGTCGGTTGAATCGCCCCGCTCCAAGTTTGGTTCATTCGCCCCGGTCTTAATGCATTCGCCCCGCCAGAAATATGCTGTGAAGCCGTGAACCTGCTAATACACGTAATAGACTAGATAGTCCAAAATAAACGTTTGCATTAAATTGTGTTCTGTTATATTACCTTAGACTTTAATATGAATGTTTTCATAAATACATGATGTGAAGGAATATAAGCTTTTTGTGATATGCCACAAAAAATACGCCACGCTCCAAGTTTGGTTCATTCGCCCTGGTTTTGGTGCATTCTCCTAAATAAACGTTTGCAATAAATTGTGCTCTGTTGTATTTCATTAGATATTAATGTGAATTCTTTTGATAAATACACGATGTGAAGGAATATATGCTTTTCGTGATACCAGTATTTAATAGACTTGCTGGGAAGGCTTCAACCCCACTACTGTTTGACCTTGTAGAATACCTGCACTCAACATGGATTAATAGTCCGTCTTTCAACAAGGGATTAGAACAAATAATGACGTCGAGGGATACCATAACCGCCTTAATCACCATGGCCGCAAGAATCTGCCCTTTTATTTAATAATAGAACTTCTTCACAGAGAGTCCCGGTTTGTCAGTGTCCAGGCCCTTTAAACAGTTTCAAACACTAAATTTAATATGGGGCGAATGAACTTAAGATAGAGAGGTGAATGAACTAAGACCGGGGTGAATGAACCAAACATAGTGAGGCGAATCAACTGACACTGGGGCGAATAGACTTGAGGCGAATTTCCCATGGGGTGAATTGACTGGGAACCAATATATGGTACTGTAATTAGAACATTCAGTTACCAGGTTATTCTTAAAGGACCAGTTCACCCTCAGATAATATAATTTAAATGTGTGATGCTTATAAAAGTAAACCAAATCCCAATATAATATAATAAACACGAACTCAACCTGGTATCATAGATATAAGAAAACAATCCTAATTACTGGAGCCAGTGGAGCACAGCCATTAGATTTACAACTTCCTCAGATGCTAAATTGTATGGTGTGAAGGCAAAAAGTCGTGTTATGACCTCAGAAGGCACAAGGATTATTTAGTCATCTACCCTAGGTCCCGGCCATTAAGCTGAGACTTTGTGTCACCATTTTGACCCTTATTTTGGGGGGTCAGCTTAATGGCCGGTGCTATTTCAGTGTCAAGAAATCCAGTCATCTAGAGAAAAAAATTCAGTGTGTTAGCAGCTGTCTAGACCCTAGTGACCTAGGTCCTATTCTAGATATAGATCAGTAGATGCAAACGGACATCAATCATTATTTTGATTTAAACTCATGCAATCATGGAGTGAAAATAGAAGTGAAACAAGTTGATGATAATTATACATGGCTTTATTAGTTTATAATTAAAATCAATATTTATATTTAGAATTATCTGATTTTTGTAATTATGGATAAACATTGTTTGACTCAGTAGCGCATTTCACAAAGGCAGTGCCGGTAACAGGACTCGTACCCAAGACATCCCATACCCAAGAGCATCATATCTTATTCATTTGGCGGCATAGACATTAGGGTTCCCCCCATATACATATTTTGTATGAGCATATTTATATTAATAACAGGATAATTACTGATTAATTTATTTATTTTCAATAGTGAGTTATAGTTACTAACTGACCTCATAAACCAGTAATTTACAATTACATTGTCTTTGTTATTGCCACGTTAGTGACCAAAACGTGCCATCAAAGGCTCAGTAGTAATTGACAATATGTTTAATTATTAAGTCACTGACTTCATATACGGTTCATTGAATGTTTAATCACACCATTAATTTAAGTTTGAGGTCCTACATATGCACTAACAGTTTGTATAAATGATGGTTATAATTTGCCTTGATCTATTGACAGTATACAAAACACATTGGTATGAATAACGAATTATGAAAACAAAATTATTTTCTGTGTTCAAAACGTCACCTGGGCTGGAGATACTACAGGGAAAAATTCAAATTTTTAGGTTGGCTTATTGGATGGTAACAACATAAATCATGATATTTTAGGCCTAATGGTATATCCCGATTAAATCAGGTTAGAGATAATTTGGCTTAGCCAACCTCATGATCTTACCTGCCCATGCTCAATCTATCTACTACTAGTGGCTGATCTTTAGTTCATTGCAGGGTTGGCAGGTTTAACCCGCCCGCTGGGCTAAACCCAGGTTGGGCTAAACCCCCATTTGGTTAAATCCAGGTTAAACTCATATGTTAGGCATAATACACCACTAACTGATTCAAGAAAACCAACTAAATGCAAAATAAACATTTATTGTCTATATTGAGCACACAAATAACAATATATTACATAAAACAATAACAAAAGTGTTCAGATATTCACCAGTCTAATTCAGCACCACCACAAAGTGGACTATAACAATAGACAAGCTTGGCTGCTTTCTCCAGACCTTTATATCCCTTTGGTTGTATGGAAGCCACATATGAAATTAACCATGTGTAACTATTTCCAAGTAATTTTAGCAGATACCTTGATCACCTGCCACATAGAGGATTCAGTGAAGCCACTGGCATTGCATCTGCATGGTTAACCACAGTTTGGTATACCAGCATTATAGTCAAAGGCAGTGCACTTTCTAATTGTTTCTGGTTATCCAATTGCTGAATAGATCAATTCATCTCCTGGGCTTCAGAAGCCAATTTAACAAACAAGCTGAACCAATCATAGAACAGATCAATTGGTTTAGCCACCAACAAATCATAACATGTTATTTAATTACTACAGTTTGATAGTGTCTAATTGTTTCCACCAACAGCCATGTATGGATTTGTGAGTCAATATACTGTATTCTGAGAAAAACACAGCTTTAACCCGGGTTAAAGTAGTAAAACCTGGGTTTAACCCACCAGGCTGAGCTAAACCAGTTTAACCTGGGTTAAACTCCAACCCTGGTCCATTGAGATAAATCTGACAGTTTGGTAAATACTTCTTTTTACAATCGTTTTTAGAAATTTCATTATTAAGTTTTCTTTAGCCAGTTCAGTAAGATGTAAGGCTATTTGCACCAACTATACAATAATATTCGTAAATATGCTTTTGTTCCGAAAATACATGTTTGGCAGGCCCTTATTTATATTGTTATAACTGGGTAATACAAACTGCTTGTGGTAAGTGGTCATATTTCAAGAGCACCCAGTCTGTGCCTGTATTCAAAATAGTCATTAATAGTCAATTAACCAGCACTTTGAAATGGATTATTTAATAAGTTGTTGATTATGTTCATATTTTGAAGTCATTTATAATTTCTGTGAGTCCTGAAAATATGAACTGAAGGTGAACTGTTCCATCAAGTCTTAAGCTATTTACTCCAGGCTTAGTAGTAGTAAAAGTAGGTTCAAGCTGAAGTTGTGCCAGTGTTAGCTTACCTGATGTTCAATTACATTGATTATGATCTATATCAAATACAGCCCATTTATTTTAATAGTGTTTAATTAATTTATGGCAATTTCATAGCATTGTTTAGTTTCCAGCCTTCACTTTATACATGTGTATACTGATTTCATATAATGTAACTCCCTGTTATATGGCATATCTGATTATAACATCAGTCACCTTCAGCTAGTACAGAATAGTGCAGCTAGCGTACCGGTAGTGACAAATACTCAAACTTCAAATACTATTTGCTAGAAAACATAGATTTCATGATTTTGCTAATAACTATTGCAACCCTCACTTTGTGAAGAAGTTGATAGTGTATATTAGAAATGTGTTATTGCTTGGAGAGTTTAAGTCTGTTCTTAAAACTCACCTATTCAAGATTACTTTTAGTGATAAAGGATGTTTCAAATTTTATTGTGGGTTTTACATGTTATTTGGGGTATCTTTCTACAGCACATTTGAATGGTTCTTGCTATTAGAGTCACTTTATTAAATATACAGTATTTTATTGAGAGATGAAAGTAATAACATACCCTACATGCGTGTGTGTGTGTGTGTGTGTGTGTGTGTGTGTGTGTGTGTGTTAAATAATGTTGAAGAGGTGGAGTAATTTGTCACAGCATGTATTATTCTCATATAGATGGTAGGCGTATATAATCATTTCGAGCTGAATATTTTCTATTTGAGAGTAAACAAGTTGTTAATCAATGAACTTTCTCTCTCATTTGTTTGACTCCTGCGTTGTGCATGAGCAAGGGCTGAGTAGGTTAGTCTATGTGGGTCGAGTTGGTATGGAGCTGAGCTCGAAATGGTCTCACTTGACTGAATATAATTTAATTCAGTTGAATTGCAAAATCCATTTAATGTAACAGTCTAATGTTATAGATCATTCACAGAATAATTAACTTAAAAACATAGAAAATAAACAGTTTGTTTTTGTGTTGCTATTGACTCATTACAAATTACAGAATATATAAATAATTTTATAACAAACAAAAACTATAAATAAACTAACATTTCAAATGGATCTACTTGAAGAACGGATGTGGAGGGCCCTTGAAAGTCCATATCATCATGATGAGCAAAAGGGGTGTGCCATTCACTTAGCTCAAGCCCTTGGCATTATATTCAGGAATTAAGAATGTTTGCAGCATGCATACACAAGTGATGATCGGAAGTACAAATCCCAAACGTTCTAGGACACTGAATGGCCTAAATTGTGTCGATGTGTCATTAAGCAACATTCATCCATCCATCCATCCATCTGGATCTACAAATTACTTTGCAGAGTGATAACACTTTTAAAGTTATATTCTAGCACAGCAGATATCTACAGTATTTTAACATTGTGCTCTAGAGTTACCCTCTCAAAACAACACATATTTCTTAGAGTATGTTAATTAAATCTGGATAGCCATACATTATCCCCCTCTGCAAAAGTGGGCGTAAAACAGCAACACTTACATTTACTCATTGTACTGCCTCTAATATGAGTATAATTGATATACCTTCATGGTCAGTGTTACTTTCCATATATTTTGACACTACTTTAACCTAAAGATGTAATAATATACTTCTAATAAACAGCACAATGGGAACTTTCTATTTTTAGAAGGTGCAATAAGCATGAAATTCCTGACACCAGAATGCCAGTTATTTCAGCCCAACCTGTTCTTTTTAGAATTACTTTAGTAGAGCGGGTACTACATGGTTTGCTTCTATACACTTGAGTGCCAATATGTAGCATTTACCCATTGCAAATTGGCAGTATAGCCATAGCCAATCCACTGAACAAATTTATATTTTCCCGTCTGGAAATAAAATTGCCCAGTTCTGGGCATATTTCATGTCAACTAGGCATTGATCGTTTTTGTTTGAGGCTGTTTTGGTCAGGAGATATTTTTGAATTGAATCAGTTCTTCCAAACCAGTTTGAGTTTTTGTATTAAAAGTTTTGCAATAGACAATTTCCGCTCCGTCTAGAGAATGTCCATTTGCGGACATTTCACCAGGCTCGCTGAACCATCTGATAAAAACATTCCCTTCACCAATTCTGAGATCACATTAGGTTTGATATATCATTGATAACATGTTTATTACAGTTCCCAACTTGATTTATTTCAGTAATGTCATTTTTCTGCAACTTTATATTTTATTGCATACGTAACTGTAGTTTCAAATTAACCATCCCTTAATTTTAATATGTAATATTTAGCACCATAGTGTATGAGTGAAATTAGTTGTAACTCAGACAGCCTTTGAAAAAAATGAATGGTCTTTAACCATATTGGAAGGTCTGAATAGAATTGTTTTAAACAATGATAGTTTTGTTATTTTGTTAGAACACGAGCCTTAATTTTATTGAAACTTAAATATTTAAGATAATCATATTTTCATAATGTTTAAATTCATACTGTTCTTTAGCTGATATTATTATTTTATCGCCATAAGATCTGACTTGCCATCCAACAGTCATTACTTCACAGCTTCAGCCGTCTCGAATGATGAAAGTTGACTACGTTATATTTAATGAAACTGATACAAGAACTGGTGGATCGATTTAGTTCTGTGAATCCCCCAAAACATAAAATTACAAACAATTACACTTCTTGTTCCATGCTACTTCACTATGTACACAACTTCACTGTCCCGCAAACCACAGTAGATATCTGGATCATGGACATCAGGGAAATTGTCTATTATGATGAAATTAGTAATGTATTTGCAGGAATAAATAACAGAAATAATAACTGATGAATTGTCCATAACTCACGAGGATCACATGTTTGTACATTATCTGGTAGTAAAAGTTTAATTATATATTTGTTTTATTCTTTAATCATTTTATTTTGTATATGTATATAAGCATTTGGTCTTTGCTGTGGACAGTCTGTTTAAATCTTTTCCAAATACTGTAAATTAAACGCATTATTCCCCTTTCTTTTGCTGATACAGGCTGTAGTTTTACATGACCAAAATGGACATAAGGTGACAGGCCTGGTCTCTGCTGTAAAGTATTTATCCAGGAAAAGCATGATGAAAGACTTGCTAGGTGATAATAATTATTTATATAGTTTATATACATCATATTCATGCATCTTCAAAGTAATCCTACTCGTATTCGATTACATTGTATTGTAATCGCTCCATCTCTGATGTTTTCTTGCAATAATATTTCAAAAGTGAAATTGGTTTAGAAATTAGTATGCTTTGCATTTCAACCACTGCTTACTTGTCTGTCCATATTTATATTTTACAGGCCATTCTGCTGAAGATCGGGCATTGGTTGACCAGTGGCTAGAGTACAGAGTTACACAGTTAGAAAGTGCAATACAAGAAGGGCATCACCTTGCTGTACTCAAGGTGTGTATGTGTGTGTGTGTATGCATGTATGTAACTAATATAAATATTTTTGATTGCGATATCTGATACTCACATTTATTTTTAACATTTGTAATCATTTAGCATAGTATAAAATTTGAATGCCAGGACATGTGTCTATTTTCAACGTAAGCTGCAGGTATATAACAAACATTTTGATAATCTTTCAGGAGTTAGATACCTACCTATCAGACAGAGTTTATCTGGTTGGATTTTATTGTACAATAGCCGATGTGGTTCTTTTCCTTGGATTGTACAGTATTATTGTATGTACACGAAAAGCTCTGATTTAAATTATGCATGCAATATACTAATGTGTGATGTAGAGTAAAACCTATTGTATTTTAAGATCCATGGCTGATTTTCATCATTTAATAAGTTGTAAATTTTCCTATTGGTATGATACATTTTCAGAGTGAGATGAGCTTTTATGACAAGCAAAAACATTTACATCTAAGTAGGTGGTTTGACCAGGTAAGATTTTCTAATTTTGGAGTTTGTGTTCCAATTTCATGGAAACTCTCACATGGCTTTTGTTTTTATATTATGTTCCATGGTACCTAAACAATTCTCATTATTACCCATTTTGGAAATGAACCTTCAAAAATGAATAGTTTATTTTAAACAGATTTATTACCTATAATGGATTATTATGATATATTTGTATAAAGTCACAATAAAGGAAATATTCTTCTGATAACTAACATGGTGTTGTATGAGTAAACGGCATTGCACTAAGCCAGCCAGCCTACTTATGGCTGTTTTATAGTTTCACATGATTAGCATATTAATCATGGTAAAGTTTTTTGAATACTTGTTTTACAAACCCACCATAGGTTTTCCCCAGTAGCTACTGACCTAAAATTTACTCGATTACTTTAGGGGAGAAGTGGGTAGGTTCGACCACCTTACACTTCAATGGTTTGATCTTAGTATACGTGATACAGCAATTAGCAAGAAGTACTTTTCTACCGGTCCCTCAATGTTTAATGTACCTAATAAGGCATTCATCACGTGATTTGTGACCCAATTCAATGTCGTAAAGGTTATTTATATAAGCAAAGTGGCTGGAGTGGAAGTTCGACCACAGTGCAGGGCTTGTCTTGTTGAAACGCCTGGCTGTCGCCTGTTGGGCACAGTCAAACACATACAGTGCGGGGCGGATGGACCACACACACACATATATATATGTGTAGACTTTTGAAATGTTGACGCCTATCGACAAAAGTTCAAATTTTGATACGACCACTAATTGTTTTGGTGGTGTATTGTTGCAAATTGCTTCAGAGTAAACAGAAAACAATTATTCAGTGATATATTATGTTCCAGGTTAAAACTATTAATTGTAATAAATAACAAATTGGGTTTTAATGTTGTGGTTGATTCTCCCAGCCTGGTCGAGCCTCCCCACTTCTCCTATATCTTTTTGAAACAACAACAAATCGAAATACTACCTATAACTAGGTATTAGCACAAGTCGCTCATTTTGTCTTCCTTGACCCGCGCACTAAACAGCCTCATGGAGTGGGACCGTTGTTAAGTGACACCCCCCCCCCCGCCTGCAGTATCCATGTGGGATTCAACAGTCCGATTCACACCAATCGCTACATGGAAAGATCGGTTTTGTGGCAGATCGTACACACTCTTACGTTTAAATGTATTCCATTTTTTGGTCGGATTCGCATAACAGATATATGGAATATCGGGTGTAAGCTTATTAAAAGAATCCTTTGGAAAGATGGTGACTCATGCCAGTGCTGACAGTGACATGTCTATTTTTTACTTTTCACTTATGATTAGCAACAAAAAGAAAATAATAAGGCCAAAAAAGAAGAAAGAAAAAACTATTGGAGAGATTGTCAAATCCCAAATAACGGAAGGATATAATGTTATACAAAATATTGTTGTGTTTTTTTCCCGACCAATCCTATGTTTTCAGTGAATTTTGTTTTAATTTTCCGTAAAACAAGTATTCAAAAAACAATGGCCTGATAGGCAGAAATCATGTATTTTTCAACAGTTACTATATTAAAGAAGATGTAGTCTTTGTGGCTTATTGTAATCACCAGTGTAGTATTTTCTATACTTATAATAAATTTGTATGTTTATATGAATTCTCAGAAGAATATGTTTGTTGTGTATTTGTAGAAATACAGCTCCGTCATCCAGTTAATTCATTGCTGATTAACCACTTTGCTTTGCTTGTGTTACCATTTGAAATTATTCATTTATATTGTCTGCAGCATTTAATCAGCACCAAACGTTTACCCTTTTGTACTGCTCTAATTTCATCTCAATTTAAAAAGTAGTTTTTAAACAAAATTACCTATCTCATCTATATGTTCTGCTTATTATGACGTTTGGTGTTCTTCTACGGTGGTCACTTCCCAAAAGTGGTGTACACTATATCTATATTTCATATTCATCAGAAGTGGCACCAGAGAAATTATCTTTGATGTCGGCTGCTGTTTAGGTTTAGAGATGAAACTATTTGCTATATTGTTTTGAACAGGTTCAGCATCAACCAGGGATATTACAGAATTCCAAGAAAGTTTACTTCCAAAGAAACATGATTTATTCAACAAGTTCTTGCCACTAATTGCAACTTTTTCTCGTCATTACGTTCAAATTGCAGACGTTTTATACACATAATATCCTTATATCCGATTGTCTTTTAATACCTGTTATACTAATTTCTGGTGGTAAATTGCGACTTTTCATTCATGACATGTAGTATTATCATCAGTAGTGTATTTGTGGTATGCTTGTATACCATAACATCCCTTTTTGTGATGCTTCAGCATACCAAACAGGATATTAGATATTTCATTACATTATACAACAGTTGATCTCAATTGTGTGGTGTTTTGCTAGAATAAACCTGTGAATTAATGAAACTTGTGTATATTACTGCTGAAATATGTGTTATACGTAAGAACTGCATCATAGGTAGTGAATACCTGTTATTGTCATCTTTATTGGTGTGTTGTTGTCATTCTGATAGTCATTGTTTTAAGCAAAACATAATTTTGCTACCATGCCTGCCTAAATACTAGCTTGCTCATTGAATAGCAATGTGTGTGGAATCTTTGAATAATGTGAGTTAAAGCATAAACTGATGACACATTGAAAACATTCTTGAGAAATAATGTTTAGTAATTTGATTGTATAGAAAATTATGTGTGTGTGTGTGTGCATCAATCATTTTAATCATGCATATTATATTTAATGAACTGATTAAAGTAAGCATTTGTGTATGCATTCATTTAAACGGTGATGAATGTAATTTTTAACTTATTCTTGATACAGTCATGCAAACGTATTAATATAGTCATCATTTACTAAAATGTAACAATAATCCTGAAAATGAAATATATGTACGAGTAATTGAAATAATTACAATAACTGATTACATGTTGGCTGCCTAGAGCATGCTTTATGTACAATACAATATGTAAGTGTATGTTGTTGGTAATATCTTGTGAGTAATGTTATGTAAAGACATACTTATTGTGGACAGTTCTGTTCAAAGCAATGACGTAATCAAACATTTTATTGTCTCATCAGTATATTTGTACTCCAAACAGAAAAGAATAAACATTAAAAAAACATGACACATTGTTAACAGTGGCTCCAACTTAAACGGGTGGTATAAAAACAAATGATGAACAAGCTCCTTTGCCATAAGTATAGCCATAGTCTATGGCTTAATGGGTAAGAGCATAGGACTTTCTTACTCACGGTCATCCCATGCAGGAGGTCAGAGGTTCGAATCCCGGCTGTGGCATTATATTCGGAGGAGTTTTTCAGGCAATTGGCAAGGTTTCTCCGCCAACCATCCCATCTATTGTAAATTGTAATTTAATTTAGAATTAGTCCATGGTGAAGCAGTAAATTACAGACCACATCCATCTCCCTCATTTGAGGTAGCTAAGCCACTTAAAAATAGCTGCCGTTTCGGCCATTCCTTTTGAGGTATCCAATAAAAATCAAATTCATGTTTTCAGCGCATCCCGAAACGAATGTTTGCAGTGTGGCTAGTCATAAATTCAATAACTATTTATAGCTTTAGTTATTCTGAATTCAGCATTACAAAGTTATATTGTGTATGTATTGAAGGTTTGATGTTATAAAAAGCGACACAAAAACAATCTTCACGTTTTATAACAAAACAAATGTTGTGCACATCTTTTTTCATATATAAATGTAATTGTCCATGTCATTGATGACATGACAGGCAAAGCCATGACATTCATGAATGTTCAACACGGCATAATATTTTTTAACTAAATGGGTAAAATTTGGAATTGAAATATAACTTGGGTGTGTGACATACTTGGGTGATGAAGTAATCCATGAACATTTCACCATGTGGATTTTTTGTGGATACTCTAACTGTTGTAATATAATAAACCAGGCTGTTGAGTCTGTATATGGGAAAAACACAATACAGTCACCTAATGTTTAGTCATTTTCAGCCTATTGAATTAAATAATAAATTATACAATAATAGGGCATTTTTATGTTTTGAAATGATTTTCAATGGCAAGAATATTTTTAACATCTTTTAAAGCAAAATGTCAAACGCAGACAAGACTTAATTTGAGCTAGAGCCTCGTACTAGCTAGTATTTGAACCATCAGATTTAGAAGAGAGAATGGCCATCCGGTACTCTTGGAATCAGATGACGACAAACCAAAGGACTTCGAACAAATGAACTGTCGTTTTGAAAACGCATCCTACCTTTGTGATAACATGGTACACAACCTAGAAAACAACAGATGTATTTGTTAGTTATAGGTTAAGTCATTATATGGAACGAAGGTTTACATCTGAGTCGGTGCTTTGTTTGGGAAATGGATCTGATGATGACATAGCATCGTGTGTGTGTGTGGGGGGGGGGGTTGTACTGCACTGAATGCTGGTAAATAGAATGATCATAATGATAAAAACCTAGGGTTTGCGGATTTAGCCTATCATAATGGAAGTCGTACATTTCTTCAAGTCATAATATAATAATAGTCCCCGCCAAATACACGGTTTGTTATTGTACTCGACCATAAATAAACATTTATATCTCGCCACCAGTTTCTATCAACGAATCAACTAGAGTTTTTGACATGAACCAGCTGTGTTATACTGAATGCATTTCAGACACTTATCTTCATTTAATTTGAGAACATTCGGAGTCATCTATAGCGACCGGATTATCTGCAATAAAATGTTGCAAGGTGTTCAAAGAAGATGAGAAATTGAACTCAAAGTGAAGATTCTTGTGATATATGGACAGATGCGTGTTATCAGCAACAAGTTAAATATTTAATGCCATATCGCGACGTGTGCGCATTCTGAAAATGAAAGGCCAACTTAAGAACTGAATTATGTCGTACAGTAGATACAAATTACAAAACAGACGCACACACACATATATATATATATATTATATCAGAAAAAACTTCCCATGAACAGAATATACACCTTTGAAAGCACTATTCCAAATGGGATTGAAAGCACTGAAGTACTTTACTTGATAAACAGAAGCTAGGGGAAAAGTACATTATGGTCAACTGTATCAAATGCAGTAGGCCGCCCACCTAGACAGGTAAAGAAGGATACGTAATACCGGCTTACCTTGATCAGTTGACGTCATAATTTAATTTTTTCCTTGAGGCTATTTCGGTGCTGTGGTCAAATTTTGTTTATGCAGACGATCATGATTTATTACTGAATGAATTGGTTTTGGACAGAAAGCACCTGCTTTTCATCCATATTAAGGTCCGACCTGGTTTTTTGTATTCATTGTTAACATTAGAATCGCCACTATGACCTATAGTGGGTAAAAGCGTATGACTTTCTTATTCATGGCCATGCTGTGTGGGAGGTCGGAGGTTTGAATCCTGCCCGTGGTCACTACAGTAGGGGGAGTTTTTTATCCAACCAGGCAACGTTTTCTCCGCCGAATATGCCATCCATCGTAAATTCTAAATTAGCTTAGAAATATAATTCCTATAGTGGTGAAGCAGTAAATAACAATTAGACCATCCATATGCGTCTCCCTCAGTTGAGGTAGCTAAAAATTAAGTCTCTTAAAATAACTGCCATTTCAGCCATTTTCTACAATTAAGAGCAGATTTCACAGATGTTCGGAAAACGATCATATTTAATAAATACGCCATATAAAACAGGATTATAAAATCCCCCCCCCCCCACAAACTTCCTTTGAGAGCTAAAATCAGGTGTCCATATGTACTTGCTATCACCGAGATATCGGCGTCGGATGCTAATAATAGCCATAAGAATGTTTTAGGAGATATCTTATTTATACCACACCTGAACATCCTTTTCCCTTCTACCTAAACAAAGCTTAATTCTGCTATTAATTTATGTGTAGGAAATAATTAAGAGTTTAATGGATGAATGATATAAGTGTACATATATAGGCACGTATTCTAGAACTATACATTTGGCTAGCAAAAACCGTTTATCACCTGCAGCTATAACTATAGCTGGTGATAATTAAACGGCTTTTATAATTGCTAGCCAATGGAAACGCTAATTAACCTGATGCCTTATAGTGACCGAAAACATATTTTAACATATACATGTATATTAACCCTGATTCGAGACATTACAAAAACTCATTATTTTCAAGTCCACTATATGGCCATTTCAACAAATCTGGTCATTCTCAATAATGTGAAAATATAACAGGTTTATATCTTATTTTATCTTCTAGTCAATATTAGTTGGAAATAATCTTATAATGATTTAGTTTAGTTGGTTATGTTTTTTTTCTCTTATCATATTACCACGTATGTCATAATACTATAATCACCGGTATATACTGTAATATTACATTTTATGGTAAATGTATATTTTTAACATATCATTTAAAAAAATTTACATGTCTAGGATTGTAAAGCACTTTCGAACATGATGTATTTTATTAAGAGTGCTATATAAACATGGTATATAATAATAATAATTCGAATATATAGAGCATGCAGACACTGAACGAATTAAGCAGCTTGCGTATACCGTGGAACAACGACTGTCAATGCTGAACCGGATTAGTTTTTATAAAGTAAATATATTTCACGACCCTCCGTTCGATTACTTATAAGCTTTGGGGAATTAAGGACGTGTTCACATATAAAGGTATACTCACCTGACATGAACAAACATTGGAATGTTTGTATAGAATGTGATTCGTTGATTATTGACTGTAATTAATTCATTTCAGATTGCACTCGGCGACCCCGGTCATCGATCAGCCAGTATCTGATTAGGGGTTCAGCAAAAATATAGGCACCTTGTCAGACTTTAATTATGAATATTGATATGCTAAAACCTGGAGACGTATCTGTGTGTGTATGTGGGGGTATTTATTGTTACGACTTTCCGAACAATCGGTTCCAGTAGTAAATTATACTACGCAAACATTGAAGGTCTATAAATCCAAGCTAGTTACTGGAGTTCTATTCCCTTCCGGAACTCGAGACAAACTAGCATCATGACGTTTCTTCTAGTGAATTTATATCCGACAGTGTTAAAAGCGATGGAAAAGAAGCCACGATAGTAGCAACCGTCTATGCGAAAATATACTGCGGTAGATTAACCATGTGACATAGCTTACAAAACTTTGTGTACGCTATCACAAAGGTTATAGACAAGCCCGTTGACCACAGGTCATTGAACACAGGGTGGATGGACTTCAATTGCAGTTAAGTACCGGGTTAATGAGGCCTTAATTGTTATGCCCAGTGGCTTTTTTGCTGCGTTGGGCTTGGATTTCCGATAATCTCACCGTGGAGCATTTTATGTTAGCATCTGCCGACCTACATGTCAGGTCATCAGCAAATAGGAATGTTTTCGCAACAAGGATCAACACCATCTTTTGTTGCGACACCAAGAAGCACAAATTTTTGGCTGCACTGAATTTCCAATTTAAAGACAAATTCTGTTTTAAATACTGATTCCCGCTTTCGTTTTACAGAGCGAACGCGGGAGGTGAGCCGAGTGAAAATCTTGTGAGATCACACACACTGAAGTTGGAACTGTTACTAGTAAAGACCAGCTCTACCGGGACTGCTCTTCAAAACATCGAAAACCAGCTAGAATACCTCCTGGGGAGTTAAGTCCAGCTGTCCTCAGTCACGGAGTAATATATTTGATCTGCCACCTTCCCATTCAAGGTCCTTTTCGAGATTGCGCGAACACTGTCTGTTCACGCAGATCGTTTTATCACTGTATCAAGTCAGGACAATATAAACCTTCAGTTGTGAAAGTTGGACATCCCGGGGCCTAGTTGCCCGTTGGTATGACGATGCAGTAAAGGTTCTTATTGTGGTTCTGCTCTAATTACACTTCTCAAGTCTGTAATCGTTAGCCAACATATGCCGAGCAGATGAGTCAGGACTAATTTGATCTCACTGTAAATGCTGATACAAATGCACTCGTGTTTTAAATTGGTCTAAGAAATTTCCAGATGTAGTGCAGTGCTTAGAACTAAATATCTGGTTGTCAGGATCACGTCAGTAAATAAAAGGATGCAGTACAGGATCATACATCTAGATGCTGTCGATTATTTTCAAGGCACTGACAATGACAACATATTCTCTCTTCAATGACTTAGTTTTTTGGCTGAAATCTTTTAGCCGATAGAACTGGTTTACTAACCATTTAAATTAAATTGGGACTTTATATATACACATATATATATCAGGACATTGTTATTTGTAAATTAAAACACATTCATTGGATACATTTTTCTAGCCATTATATATATATATATATATATATATATATATATTTGATTACCCTGTGCCATGTAACACAACTAGAATGCAACATGTGGAAAGTCAGTGTTTTTGCTATATACTATCTGTGCATACTTGCGAACAATAAGCAATCACTGGTAATAACTGCAGCTGTCACAGCAGATTCCAGTTTATTGTAAATTTCTGTGCACACAATGGTCACAATCAAATATAATTAGCATCGGATATTATATGTTCGTATACCTGGAACAGCAAAAACAAAATAGTTAAAACTGATTTATGCATGACATTTATATACAGACATATAATATGTGTATATATATATATATATATATATACAGGATAAACATACGAGGAATCATATGAACTACAGCCGACATCCACGAACTGCACAAATAAGTGAAAACTGTATTATAATCAGAACATGGCCCTCGTTCAGTTGTGAATTATTCATATCTACATATATAATATATAAACAAAACTCGATACTACCTGTGCTCAGCTAAGGTTATAATCCAACACTTGCTGGCTGTTTCTTACATTAAATACTGCTGAGCTATGTACAAAATGGGTAGAAACTATTCCTTGACGTTTGCTCCATGACGTTACATAAATGTTCTGACTCTAATTACAATCATTAAAATGTAGACTAGAACGCTGCATCCACAGCAAGTGTTGAGCAGATCTAAACCAAAAAAACTTTACTTCGTATGTGAGATAAATATGTATCACTAATAGACGGCTGGTCATGTGTCTTTATCAGATGCTGCACGAACACTGCGCTAATTTAAGTTTCGTACAAAACAGTGATCTAAAACAACTTTTTAAAGAGTCCTGAAAATCAGTGACACAACATTATTAAACTGTTTAAACAGATAACAGGAAACAGGTCAACCATTATGAAACATGTATATCCAATTTATCAATAATTCTATCAACAGCAGTAATCTTACTACATATACTGCTAGTTGAGTGCATAAACACCAAAAATTAAATAACTTGGTTATCACAACTAAGCCCCCCAGTATGTATCCTTGACAGCTGAGCTCATAGTACAAATTTTCCAGATATATAATGATGCAGATTCACTGTGATTTTAAATGTATATAACAATGCAGACATAACAGAGATATTACGTATATTGCAAAAGCATCAAAACCACCTATTTTCACCAGCTAATACCTGCTCTTAACCTTCCCAGTAAAACAATTGAATGTTTGAATATGAAAATGATACGAAGTGATTCTCAAAATGCTGCAAACCAGTAAAAAGTAACCACTTCAAATATTTCATTAATGATATACAATTACAGCAGATTAAACACACACATACACATGCACAAACTTTTGGTTATTTATTCTTTGGTGCCATCGGCAATTACTTCGGCTACTGTTTCTCCATTCTTTGTGTCTTCTGTGCTTTCATTCTGGTCGATGACAACTTCAATTGGTATTACCATGCCATCTTGCTCCAGTTGAAACTCCAGAGCTCCATCGCCAGTGCCACTTGTTGTGAGTACAATCTCCTGATGTGGGCCATCTCCAGTGGCCTCTTCTTCCTCTTCATAAAGCTCTCCCTCATCCTCGTCTTCCTCCTCATACTTTGAGACTTTTGCTCCCTCTTTACCCTCACCATCCTTGCCATTGTGTTGTTTTCCTTCCTCATCCTGTTCCTGTGTCTCCTCATCCTCTGGCTCTTCTTCTTCCTCTTCATCCTCGTCCTCCTCTTCATCATCAAGATCATCCTCATTGAAATCCTCCTCCTCCTCCTCTTCTTCTTCATCACTGGTATCTGGAGTATCGTCATCTTCAGAACGACGCCTACTCCAACCACGACCCCTGCCCACTCGTGGAGTGCTGGACCTACCAGAGGAGCGGCCACCACCACGGCCTCGCCGAGATGTGACTGGTGTGCTGAACATCTCAAGGTTATCTGGCTCCTCAGCAGTACACTTCTCCATATGGATCATCATATCCTTCATTCGACGGAAGCCCTGTTGGCACTTAGAGCAAGTGAAAGGGAACTGCTTGAGGTGGATGCCCCGGATGTGCTGAGTGAGGTTGCCCTTGACCAGGAACTCCTTGCTGCAGTATGAACACCGCCACATCTTGCCATCATTCTTCTCGTGTACGATGCGGATGTGTTTGTTCATATTATCCTTGATGTGGAAGCCTTTACCACACTGCTGGCAGATGTGCCGATGATCTCCATGGATGTACATGTGCCGCCGTAGCCTGCTTTTTGTCAGGAAAACCTTCCAGCACTTGGTGCATGTAAATACCTGCGTTGTCTCGTGGACACAGTTGATGTGGTCCCTGAGTCCACGACGATCTGTGAACTGAACATCGCACTGTGGACAAGTGATCTTCTTCGGGTTCATGCTGTGTCGCTGTCGCATATGCTGCTTCAGTGATGCTGGCGTCTTGTACCATTTGTTACATGCTTCACACTTCACGGACACGTCGCCATCGGGGTGACACTGCTTCATGTGGTTGTTTATGTTGCCTATGTTGCTGATACTCTTATCACATATTGGACACTGGACTTTCATCTGCGGCTTAATCTCTTCCAGGTATTCCTTAACCTTTGGATTATCAGGATGGTGTGCCTTCACATGTCGAAACAGGTAGCAGTGATCTTTGAAAAGACGAGGACAAAACTTGCACCGTATGTTAGCTGGCGACTCTCGCTTGTAGCTTCCCTCCATCCTGACAGTTTTCTTACCCTGTGGGGTTTTCCACACTGGCTGATCCTTTGTTATGCTATCCTTGGCGACTCTAGTCGCCACATCACGGCGGCGCTTGAAAAATTTCCTTTTTCGACCGTCTTCGTCTTCAACAACATATTCATCTTTGTTGTTATCAGACTGCTTACGGATGCAAACCACCTCAGTTGGATCTCCATCAGGCCCCTGTAGGTACTCATCTAGTTTAGCCTGACCATCCTTTGATCCTTCACCTTCAGCGGGCTGTATGTCATGAATTATTTCAGCAATAGTATATTCTTTGTCTATCCTTCTGTTGATCAGATCGTCGTCACCCACTTCACCCTTTATTATGATTATGACCGATTCCTGGCCTTCTCGTATCTTCTTCACCTGCTGCTGTAGATGTTCCCATGCTGCCTGCTCTTTCTTTTTCTGATCCTCATATGCCTTCATCATTGGCCCATATTTATAGATCATATCGAGGCTGATGTCTTCCGGGCCGAGGAGACGTTCCTCTTCATCCATAGCCTGCAGGACTGGCATGGCTGGCTCATTGCCACGTGATCTGGTTGGATATGTCCTGCCACTCCTGCTGTCATCTTCTTCACCTTCATTCCTGTGATTCTTCACACGTTCACTGGTTGCAGTCTCTGGAGTGGCGGAATTGCTCTTTCTTGGACGACCCCGCTTCCTCTTCACGACAGGTTCTTCATTGGCTTCTGCGTCTTCTAACTGTTGTCTGTATTCCGGCCTCTTGTCTGGAGATTTCTGTCCACTTGATCCATGTACATCATCTTCTGTCTCATCTGGTTCGTATGCTGTAACTACAAAGAGAATGAATCGTTATCAAATCTGATCATCTATGATACACACATGCTATAAAAACCATGAGTTCTGGGTAGTTCGATGTTTAAAGAAAATAATTAATTATGTCACTTTCCTGCAGGGTGAGTGACTGCCAATACTAAATCACAAATTCAGACAACTTTTTATATGTAAATTATGAACATTTCTTATGTTCGTCAAACATGTATATACTGTATTGGGATGAATACATGCAAAATTAACATATGATGGCATGGATAAACAGGTGATTCTGATGGATTAACAGGAGGTCAGAAAACAAATTGTGAGAAAACATACAAACACTCACTGTCATGCTCCCAACTAATACGAACACAATGTCAACCACCATATCAATTCATTCAATACTGTTTTATTGCAAATTGATCACAGGTTAAACCCTGGTTTAAAAGACTTACATAATAATAGCAGGGCTCGAAATTAATGACAGCAAAGGCAGCAAGTGCACCCCAGCTCCTTGAAAATGCTGCTTAGAATTTGGTGTGGCAGCAAATATTTGCATTCTGGTTTATCAGACTGAAAAGATTACCAAACAGCAATAAAATCATCCCCGACTCACAAACATGATTGCTTACAACTCAGTGGATTTGTCTCCAGATACAGTGTTGGCCATAACATCTAGAGCGTGATTCTATATAGGTAAGAAGGTGAGAGGTGTATCTGAAACACATGGATGCCGCAATGTCGCATACAGTGTAATTTGTAAATGGAATCTCTGCTTTAAGCATAGCTGGCACTCACAGGCAGCTTTGCATCTTGGATTATAAGTATATGTATGCAACAGGAATTCTTTTTTATTGGCTTGCTCATCAGATATGCACACACACATATTTGATGATTTTTCGTCTCAAAAATGCACTTGTCCAGTAGCCCGGCATGAAAATATTCTTGCCCCGGGCAACCGATTTTTCAGGTTCTGGTTACCCGGAGGGAATCAAACTGAATTTTTTTTACCTGCCCACAACTACTGTATATACTTGCGTATAACTATAAGTCACACTTTTTATACTCCGAAATCGAGTGCGTCTTATAGATGACTTCAGAATGTTTTGATTTAAACTAGGTCAAGTCGATGCGCACGCATACTCTGTGGCAGAAAGACAGATGCGCAGCTATTGTTTTCATTTATAACGAAGAGACAGTCCGATGTCATGATTTAGTAATCAACAACAATGCCTCATTAACTGGAACAAACATTTGACAGATTTTCTTGGCAACCTATTTGTAAGTGATCAAACACACACTGATGCTTATCTGGTGACTAGACTAGAGCCTAACATTACGTGGATCCATGACTCATGAATAAATTTATCTGCTATAATACTATTTTGTGCCTATGTATAATGCAAGGTAGATCTAATGTCAGTCAAAGTACTGCTATTTGATATAGACCCAAGAAAGGAAGATGAGTGCCTTCGATAGTACCAAAGCAAATTGCTGAGTCATAACGAAGAGGTTTATTGACTTAGAGCAGAAAATGGAAGTCAAATGTTTTCGGGTTTTATGTCACCAAGGACAATAATGATAGTATACATTTTTATACGGGGCTATTAAATTTATGTGTCATGCACGTCTTTATGTAGAAGACCATGTACTGCTTGTTTTTATGAAGCTGAGACTTGGTCTTTTACATGAAGACTTTGCTAATCGATTTTGTCTATTGTATCTAATGTTTATAGATTATGGCTACCTGTCTTGTCCAAATATGTGAGGGCTTTGATTGGATGGCCAGATAGATATAACATTAGAAAGCATATGCCTGTATGTTTCAGAAGAAAATATAGAGATTCTATTTGTATTATAGACTGCAGTGAAATCTAGTAATTTAACTGCCCATGCAAATATCTAATAGGCATAAGTCCAGTTGATGCAGTGACAGTTCTATCTGCAGGTTGGGGTGGTTGAGTGTGAGATAATATATTAAAGATTCCATGTTTCACAAAACAGAACTGCATGTAAAAGATATTGATATATCAAGGCAACTATCCAATGTACAAATACATGTAGAGAGAGTTATTGGCAGTTTGGAAAAGTTTAGACTATGTAATAGTATTGTATCTATCACAGAAATAGATTTCATGATGCAATGCTGTCAATTTCAATAAGTGTATAATAACCAAATGATAATTATTGTCTGTATTATAAAATAATGTGCAGGGTGAGACTGAACCAAGCCTAGTCGGTTCACTAATGTACATGTCATTTGTATATGTTTTGCTTGGTTGTGTTTGTACATAAATAAATATTTACAAGCAGCACATGTTGACTCCTTTTGTTCTCTAGCCTCTACATACATCAGTGCTACTTGCTGCCATATCCCAGTTCATGACAATAAATAACTAAATTAGAATTATAACAATACAAAGTGAACAGTGAGCAAAGTATTTAAGTTATATCTATATGCATTCTAAGTATGATATTCACATATGGGTAATGATATAATTCAACTTTACAGTCATGCTTAGAACAAGATATCATGGGCTCTAACACTGGAAGTTGACACATGCATAAGATATCTCTCTATATCTATAGCTATGTCATGCTGCCTACTTACAATTTCTGGTAAAATCATAGAAGTAAATTTAGCATAAAATATCTCTTTGATACCATGTAAGAATGCGTTATCATGATCAATAGTATACCAAATATACATGCCATTCCCAGCAGGCGAATAAATAAAAAAATCATACAGATAGTGATCTCTGCTGCCTTGCTATGTATGTTGCGAAGACTGTAACTGGTCAACATTCAACTGATATGGACCAGCCATTTAATTGGTACATATATTGTTGCATTGGATTTACATTCTGAGAAAAAGAAGAAAAAAACATGGGCATGTTTATCTTCAAACATGCCATAGGCTTCTAGTGACTGGTAAGCTTTCATATTCGCCTTGGAGTATTCTCAGGGTGTGTCAATCAGATATGTAGTGACATGTTGCTAAGTAATATCAGGTAGTTTCTTGACATCACATATCTATTCTGTAGCCAGTATTGAATACGGGTCGATTAAATTGGCATTGTTAGACGCAGTCAACTTTCTGTTGTAACTTTCCAACTCAATGGCACTCAAACCCTTAATATAATCTGAATTACTTACAAATAGTATAATATATCTACATAATATAAAAGATAATAATTAAATTAGTTTATATTTTCCACATAAAGTCTAGATCTAATTGGTAATAACTTATTGATATGCGATCCTTTGAGTGGTTCTGGATTGTTTAAATTTTTCTGCCATGGAGTACGCGCGTGCACCGTATTTATGGAAGCGGTGTGACGTCATGCCCAAGTCATCTATACACATGTCATACTATAGGGGAAGGTAATATTTGGCATAATTTAGGAGGAATTTTTCAACATTAACATTGAATATATGAACAATAAAAAATTTCATTAGAAGCGTTTTCTCTGTTGTCTTTCAAATCCAAACTTAAACATGATAACTGCCACGATTATTTAATCCGATGCTCTAATTAGTGAAGTGATCACAAAGACCTGTCATGATGTGAGCGTGTGTAATTGAACAGAATGGTAAATGAGGCCATGCAAAGAATGACCACAGAAGCCACATCAAAGGAAAATGAATACAGCAAACAATGTGTTAATTACTTCCAGAGATGGCACATGAGAACTACTAGTACTAATAAACTACTTCAAACAGCAATACAGTAACTAATGCACAGCAGCAAGCAACCTAAAGCCTTTGTTACCTATGATCAAACAGTGGGTGAAAACGGCCTGGGATTAAATCAACCCTGCCATCATTACCAAAATCATTCAAATTCAATAAGTGCTCTATCAGCAATGATTTAGATGGCACAGAAAATGATGTATTGTGGGCTGGACAGTATGACCCATCTGACACTGACTCCAACGAAGAAGGCGACAACATGATGACACACGAACAGATACAACAGATGTTCAGTGAAGAGAGTGATGATGATGATGATTTTTTTTTGTTTTGAATCAATATTGCTGATTTTAGTGTGTCTTATATACGGGTTCGACTCCAGGGAGTTTTAGTGGTTCTAAAAACAGGTGCTTCTTATATGTGACTTATACTTGAGTATATACAATACTTGGTATTTGTGTGCATATATTGCATGTTGATTGAACTTTTTATTAGTAACACGGCCTCCATCAACCCATAATGCTATAAATTTGGAATGAAGGCATAAAAATATGGTTTTTCCCAGGATTTTACGAATTTTAAAATTCCCTGTGCTGTCAGTACCCTGAAAGAAGACTTTAGGTCAAATACACATGTATATATTTCTTTTTAGATGTATCTGAGAGTAAAAAATCAGATAGTTTAGCTTCTCTAACAAAATGACATAATTAGAATCATTTTTTGATACTAACACAATATAGACCAATATTTTTTAATACTTGTTTTACAGGAAATTTTGCTTCCAAAAAGTAGGGTTGGTGGAGACAAAAATAAAATAAACCACTGAAAACATAAGGTCATTCGGAATTTTTTAACACAAAGTACTAGTTTCTGAAAGATTTGCAAGATTCGGTACCCAACCATTTACAAATGCCCCATGCTACATATTCTGGATTACTCTGGTTTGATATTCAATTTGACAATGATATCCACCTGTGTGTCTTCCTCAGTTATCTTTTAGCCCAGGACAATGTTCTCTAGAACATATTCTTCCTTTAGCTGGGATTTCACAATCTCTCCAATAGTTTGTTTTTGAGACTTTATAATTTTATTTGGATGGTGAATTATCAGGGAAAAGTAAACAATAGACATGTCACTGTCAGCCTAATTGTCCCACTCATCGGGAAACCCTTA
Organism: Paralvinella palmiformis; assembly: GCA_025642065.1. Classification (NCBI taxonomy): domain Eukaryota; kingdom Metazoa; phylum Annelida; class Polychaeta; order Terebellida; family Alvinellidae; genus Paralvinella; species Paralvinella palmiformis. The sequence continues at coordinate 730,577 of JAODUP010000145.1, read as the reverse complement.
AATAGTTCGAACTTTGCGGAGATCTATTTAAAATCGCCATAGAAAATATTTCCGTCATAAGGCTACCATACAGATTCTTTTGTCAGCGCTAGCCTCATCACAGCGATATTTTCGATTGCGATCTGCACAGGCATTTATAGTGCAAACAATATGAACGGAATTGTATGAATATATATTTAGTAATGAAATGCATCATGCATGGCATGGCTATAGGCTGGTAAGGTTTATATAATAAATTGGATAATTAGAATATAGTGAAACTCCCAACTCCAACTTGACCACCTCTGTAAATGGACCATTTTTTCAGTCTTAAATTATTGCTATGCTTTAAATTATATTTTTCATCTGTAACTCAGCCACCTCCTAATTCTGTACTTTGATCTTTGTCTAATGCCCCCATTTGTCACATTGTATCATGTCTATCCGGAGCCAAGATGTAGCCTTGTTTATGTTCACTATTGGATGGGTTAATTTAATTGGCTACTTGCCATCTGACTGCTGGCCAATCAGGATCATTTGAAGCTGTAGTTAAAACGACTACAGCGTCAGAAAGAAGCCATGCATGATTGCTGGCTGTGTGACTGCTTGGGTTTAACATTTGAAATAGTGTTTCAACAAATTTCCTTTAAGTTTAATGTTCATAGAACCAATAAACTGACAAATCATCACGTGTATAAATATGACACAGTCTGTCAATGGGTGATCCAATTCTATTGTTAACTTTTGCCTTACATACCAAACCATATCTCTGGCATGATATAACATGGTAAGTAATCGAACATCTTGTGTAACTGAAAGTAATTGATGATTACGATTACAATGTAATCAGTTATGATTACACTGGATCTGGCTATACTTGATATCATGCAATCGATTACAATCAACTACCCATCCCTGAATACCACCATTACTTGTTTTGTTGTGGAATTGGTTTTGTTTACATTGTGTAATATGAGTGCTAATATTGTGTTTTATGTGTTATGACCAGTATATTTCGATGTATAGGAGTTTATAGAATCATTGTGAAATATGGTTTGGCACTGTGTTGTGTACGAATGTAGCATTGTTAGATTGGAAGGTGAGGTTTCCATTCATGAATTCACCATCTTCGAAAAAAACGAGGGCCCGTTTTATTCAACAGTCATGAGACAAATGGTGCTTATAACGAGTGTCACAGTATCTGCTCCAAAGAGACAAGTGGTTTGGAAAAGAGGGCCACACATTATTTATCCAGAGACACAGACCTATTCAAATATTGGATTTAAAAAAAAAACAGTTCAGTTTTGAGTTCACAACTGCTGATCGAATTCGAAAGATGGCAGCAGTGCGTACACTCTTGCTGGCACTGAGGCATTAATTTGCTGGAACTATGTACTGGAAGAGTTGTAGCAGTGTGTGAAATATTATTTTGACATAAGCAAACTAAATTAGAAAGTGGTTCACCATGTGCATTAAAAATATGACCCAAAAATAAGTTTTATTAAGTGAAAATAAATTTGTTTGAAAATATCAATATTTTTTACTTTATTTAGATGATAACCTTTTCAGACTTTGCAGCTCTGTTTATTGTGAAGTGATATTTTAATTTAAATAAAATATTCTAATTTTAGAAGAAAAAAGTTTTTGAAGAATAATTCTTGTATTCAAATAAATAAATATTTTGAAAATATTTATCCTGCGTGAATTTCTTGGATAACCAAGAGAATTATTTTTGAGTACACTGGAAAATATTAATCTAATCAGTCTTGATACTATCACAGCTCAATCTGCAGGTGAACCACTGGTTGACACCCTTGATTAATATAAATATTGAAACATGACAGGAGATATCTTGAAATATCGCTTTCTAGGGCTTTATATCGTCTTTGTTATAAAATTAGTGCTTCATTTATTAAATTAGCCACTAATTAAACACAGAAACGGTCAAATTAATCACTTTCCAATCATAATGTAAACAAACGTACTTTGTAAATCGGTTGTTATTGAATGAGTCCACGTGCAATATCGTAATAACTTGTTTTCATGGCAGGGGTGTTGATTTGAAAAAGCTGTATAAAACCTGCCATCATAGCAATACTGGGTCCACTCAGTGGATGTATCTAATATCATGTATCTCTGTGTGTGCTTTATTTGTCTAAAATATTATTTATCAGGGAATCGATTCGAAATGAGCATTAAGATTTTCAGTCCCCTTTATAACACCATGTTTATTTTCACCCAGTGTAATGGGTTTAACCTGGATCACTGGGATAAGAAGCTCAAACTGAATAAGCTCAATTCATTACTAAGCAAAGGGAAAAACCAGTATGACTATTGCTATATGATGTAAGTGGCTAACATGACAAGGTGAGGGTAACCAGGCCATGGTACCGGTCCAATTTAAGTTGTCATGAGGTCCTTATCATCATGGGGCCAGGACATGACAGCTAGGTATTCCGGACATGAGCCAAGTTGTGGGACTCCTAAACCTGAACATATCAGCCATTTTATGACCTAGCTAAAGGTTTCCGAATTTAAATACCAGTCACTAATGACCAAAAGTCCAAACCGAGGAGGCATTTAGCCACAGAAGGAACGTTTAAGGGGGGGGCCAATTTAGCGTAGACAAGTTATGATATCATAACGATGTTAAATCGTTTCGTTCGCCAATCGTCGGACAAATAGTCCGAAGCTGGCTCGCCGCCAAAACAAGCACAAAACTAAGCTTTGTTAACAGACGTACGAGTATGGCAGCAGTATGGCATAAAACCGGGGGAAAAAATCGACATCTTCGAGCCAGCACCGAGCCGAACGCGAAGCGGGTGCCATCTTCGAGCCGAGGTAGAAAAATATTGCGCACATAATGATATAGGGCGCGCTTCGGATATTTTATCGTACTGTTCTGATCGTCGGCTACAATAAACTATACACATGCTAGCGGCGTCATCACGCCATCGGTCCTTATGACGTGCCTTATGATAGATTACGACGGCGTATCCGGCCGTTCGTCGGCCGAACGGCCGCTGGATCGGCCTCGAAACGGCACGGACGATGGCCGATCGGCCAACTGTACCCACCTGTCACTTGTATTCGTATGGAATTATCCTCCAGCTTGCAGAGAGAGATCTGGCTGGTGGTCGCCTCGACTTCATTCGTGGCGAAGAAATTCGTGCTATCATTACGTTCTAAATTGTAGCACGCCTCGACCACGTTCCACGGCAGAATCAGCTCCACGTTGGACAGAACGTGCGCCGCGTCGCCCTTACACATGATTTCGGTGGCAATTTCGAGCGTCGGCGCGCCAAAATCGGTGATTTTCGTCGAAATTTATGCGAACGCCGTCGAATGGAAAACACTTCACTTCGGCGAGCTCGTCGAGACCCGGATGTTACACTACTGGACAAAAGATATGGCCGCCGCCGCCTAGTGCCGAGTCGTTCAGCCGTTAAAACCGTGAAGATGGAAGAGATTTAATAAATATTAGGAGAATTAATTAACTAAGATAATTTTCTTCGTTAGAAAAATCGCAAAAGCTCTTGCTGTATTATCTTGTCAAATATGTTAATTTACCCCTTACTTTTTACGACCAGTATACAGCGTGGGCTTTTAATGCTAACTCTGATTTAACCAGTGGCGACATCTAACGGTCAAAATTGAAGTCTTGTTGCTAACATTGAATTTAGTTTTCAACACACTTGGTGAGATTCATTTTTTCGGTCTATACGCATTCCCTAAATTTGTCATACTACGAAAATAATATTTGTTCTGATTCTTTATTAACTAGAAAATAACTCGGTCTTTTGGGTTGTTTCCACTGCGATTCTGACATTCTCCTTTCCAGCATTGTTGCATTTTAGGTTCATATGAGAAGTATAACACACTGGACATGTATGATTTGTTGAATATATTTCTATAAATAAATACAAACAATTAATTCTTCAACTAGCCGGAGACCTAAATTTCATTGACATAATTATTTCTCCAGTTGATGATACCAGGGAACACGTTCTGCCTTGCTTTTATTAAGCTTAAAAAATAATGCTGGAAGATACCTGAATATAACTTTATTAGATAAAATTCTCCTTGGTTGGCACGATGGTCTTCTGGCGTGTTGTCAGAATACCTAAAATGTGCCTTGCAGTCTATCAACAAAACAATATCTTCAGCATAATCGACACGCTACATTACATTCTGGATCAATAAAATTGTATAATAGTATATATAGTGTTAATATTCTGAAAAGGAAAATACAAACGCCATCTAGTTCATTGTAAAATAAACCTTTTCCTGTGTATAAACAAAAAAAGGAGAAAAATATTAACTTTAAAAGGTTAATGAAATTTATGACCGACTGGAATGAACTTAGTGTGAGAATAGTACATGCTGAAAATAATCATGCAGTAACACCTTTTAATTATATTTTTCTTTTGAATAATAAAAGAAATATAACTGACTTAATTTGTATAATGCGATTAACTAAGCGATTCTACAATCTGACGCCAGCATTGTTTAATTTAAACATATTCACTTAGTTTGAATATTCTCTAAATTGGTTTTGTTGTTCGGGGAGAATCCCCAGGCTGTCGCTTAATCAGCACAGCCTCTATGTTGGAGTGGTTGAGAAACCTCCTCCCCCACCACTCACAGGGGAGCAGTACGGAAAGATGGAGCCGAAATACCCTGAGGGTGGTCACTGCCAGAGTGTTTTACGTCCTCAGGGGGTTTTTAACGTCCCCCTTTATTTTAAATAATTCAGTGGAGACGGCAGCGCCATTTAACGTGGTCAGCCACCCACGATGTAGTGAGCCGAGAAATTAATCCCTGGAAAAGTTTCGACCTCTTACGGGGTTCGAACCTGCAACCGTTGGCACCAAGTGCCGACTGCTTCTGACGCCAGCATTGTTTAATTTAAACATATTCACTTAGTTTGAATATTCTCTAAATTAAATATTGCTGTTGGTTATAAATATTGCATTGAAAGACTTGAACCGTAGTGCCTGACCTATATGCCTACCCTATATACCCAACTTATATTTGCGTATGTATCGATCTCCAGCACATGATTGCCGGCATTACAGATATACTGTGAATGTTCTGGTGTCCGGCCAGATACACAGCAGAGAATGATACGTCGTACATAGCAGAAATTAGTATTGGGTAAGGTTATTTATAATTTTCACGATGCCGCTGATGTGCCGACGAATACCACTTAGAACTAATTATCTTATTGATCCGGAGAAACAAGAAGGAATCAAGTTATATATAGTTCTCTGGGAACTGGAGATTTATAGCGAATAGTAGGAGACATTACCAAAGAAACTAAAATATTCGCTCTTTTAATGTTTAATTTTTTAGTTCACTTATTTTTTTTCTTATCATAAAGAAAGGGAAACTTTATTATTTTCAGTCAGCAATAAATGATAAATAACAATTTAGCGAGCTAGAGAATAAGCATATGTTTACTTTCTTGCGCATTTGAATAATTAATAAAAATTGCTATACAATAAGAGCGTTTATAGCGTGCCATATGGTCAACAGTCGGCGTTTAGAATAACCTTAAATTGAGTATTCTCTAGTGACGTAATAATTATAATAATGGCCGAAAAACAGTTATTTTGCGTGGCTTAGCTACCTCAAATGAGGGAGACGCACATGCATGGTCTGTAATCTGCTGCTTCACCAAGGTGGCTATTTCTAAATAAATTTAGAATTTACAATAGATGGCATATTCGGTGGAGAAAACCTTGCCAGCTGGTTGGTTGGATGGAAAGCTCCTCCTACTATAGGGCCATGGCCGGGATTCGAACATCCGACCTCCCGCACAGCATGGCCACGAGTAAGAAAGTCCCACGTTTTTATACCCACTAGGTCATAGAGGCGGTTAGCACGTGACTACCATTAGCGCAGATGAAGGCTCTTCTAATAACCACTCATGTATACTTATTATCTTCTAAATTCTATGATTACCTAAATTACCTGAATAATAAATAGAGCGCTATCTCTTATTCTGTTTCGTCTCCTTATAGTTATAGAGTGAGCACCTGCAATCTATAAGGGTTTTAATTAGTGCTGGCTATTTTGGCGTAGCTCGTGTTCCGTACGAGCCAATTCCCGTTCGAAGCCCAATAGTTTTTAACACGTCCTGTGGGTTCGACTACCTCGGATGCCTTCGACAGTCGAGTGATGTCGTGAATATTATCTAGGCAGTTTAGACGGAATCCCGATAAATAATCATATTAGTTCCTCAAATCAGAACATCACCGGTGGCTATTAGAACACTTTAAATGCTAAATGTGTTACCTTAACTTAATTCAAGCCGAATCGTTAAAACGATGCAATTAAACAAGTCATTAATTGCCCAGCAACTTTCGCTGACGGTGTCTATAAAGGGGCTAATCATTTCGAACGAATTGATTATTTATTGGGCGCGTCTTCTTGTTATTAATTAATACACACTGGCATTGATTTAAAGTGACAAAGATGTGCAGCTCGATATAAACAAGGCCTGGATACATCGAACAGAAGTGTCAGCGGACCGGACAATTAGTGCTTATCAAGTGGGAAACTGTATTGTGCCTATACTGATTTCCTAAAAGCGTCATGTAAATTTATTAATATAGGATAATAGTATTGTGTCTATAGTTAATAAAATAATTATATAACGCATGTCGAATAAAATAAAATCGTGTTTAAACTGGAAAAATCCACACACGGAAATACGCTGCAATAAAACTAAACTTGTTTGTTAGCGTTTTGGTAAATTTATTTTAAAAGTGAATTACAAATTTATTATATATAATGCAGATCTATATAAACATAAGTGAATCAATCATGATTTTCCTCAATTTAAGATGCACCTACATAGATAGTAAAATTAGTAAATAAAATATAGTAATATAAAAAACTTACTATTATTACATTATATAGTGCATGCATACATAAGTTAGCGCTAATAATAATAATAATAATAATAAATACTAATAATAATAAATAACACAGTTTATACAATAATACATGAATACATAATGTATTAATCAAGGCATAAACAGGAACTACAATTATTAATTTAAGTTTATACAGATGACAACTTCTGGTGATAATTTCGGGGTGGGGGTGGCTGAAAAAATGATTTACGTTCAGGCACAATTACAGCGACTTGTTTGTAGACGGCCGGAGTCGAACTTGGATAAACGTGCTGCACAATCTGATCCAGTATTTCACTATTTGTGAGCCGCAGCCGAAACGGCATCTCTTCTGGATCCGAGCCTCGTAGCGGATAGAATTAGACATAGGCGCTTCTCAGCTGTGTATCGCCCCGTACGTTGTTGGATTAGCCGACAAAGACCTAGCTATTGGGGTGTACTTCGCGGGCTTCGAGTCGAAAAACCAGTTCGTCCTCTCGACGATGCACCACCACATCGGATAACGGGTGTCGAAAACAAAAAGAGTTTTGGCGAAATAGAGTTACTCGGGTTAGATTTCTCATGTAGGTTTGACATGATCTTTATCAGCTTTTTAGTAGTTTATTTTTTATATAAAAATAAAATGTTATCACCGTTTTGATGTTGTATACATTTTTTTTGTGTTGATAATTTTCATTACTGGTGAGAGTCGTCCACTTGTATGGCTAACGCTTCGTGTTGTCTTCTTGTATTTTAGGTCAGCATTCTGTATATTTAGAGGCTTCTGCTTTATACTTTAAGGTTGGCTTAAGTTGTTGTTGTTTTATCCAATTTGGGTGCATTATGATGGATTACGATGGTTAATAATGATGATCAACTTCGGGACATATTTGTAATTATATATACTAGCGGAAAGTTTTTCGTGTTGTCAGATTATCGAGTTCATTTTACACTGAAACGTCACATTCTGTTGGCGAAATGAAGTGTCGGAGTCGGAACACGATTTGTCGGATTATAGAACATATATATATATATATATATATATATATATATATATATATATATAATCTTGTTTATACGACTGTGATAATATTTAAGTCGAGACTAATTAACTGGATACATTTCAATTCAGATTAAGTTATTCCATTTATTTCACCATTAAAAAAATAGGTTAATTAATTATTTGGGAAAAGAGGGGGGCATTGCCATAGCTTCTGGTATCTGCTTTCCACGTGGTAATGTACTGATTGTTTAAGTTATCTTTGTGATGATGTGTATAATCTTCATAATGCTAAGCATGAAATATTTAAATACCGAGTGCTCCTCCCCCACGTACTTGTACATACGGACATATATGAATAGTGCACGATTGAATGAGAGTTAAATGAGGCATTGTTCAAATGAACAGAGGGCGTACAAAATGTCGTTATCCGTACTAATGAGTCCGCCCCCAATTGAATCAATGTGTGAGTGAGTGAGTGAGTGAGTGGATAAGTGAATGAATGAGTTGGTGAGTGAATCAGTTGGTTAGTAAGTGAGTTAGTGAATGAATGAGTTAGTGAATGGATGAACGAGTGAATGGGTGAGTGAGTGTGTCAGTGAGTGAGTGAGTGTGTGTGTCAGGGAGTGTGTGAGTCAGTGAGTGGGTGGCTAACTGATTGACTGACTGACTGACTGACTGACTGACTGACTGACTGACTGACTGACTGACTGACTAACTGACTGACTGATTAACTAACTGACTGACTAGCTCTAGAAGTGGTTAGTACTGCAGTAGCAGTAGTAGAAGTTGTGCTGGTATTAGTAGTATTAGCAGTAGTAGTACTAGTGATAGTATTTTGTTGTAGTTGTTGCTGTAGTAATAGTAAAAAAATAGTAGTAATAGATATACCGGATATCTGTATTCCCGATGGTGAGTTTAGATTTGCTACATTTTGCGGAAGACTCGCTCTCTCCTGTTAAGTTCCGGTAAAACACGGAGGTCATCTCGACCTAGTCTCTCAGATCCTGGCCATGACACATTAACGGAAGGCATATACTGTTGCCATATGTATCTATATAACAACAAGTAGATTGTGTTAGATAACGGATATCATCTGCTGCGGCGATAATTTGTGTAGCCACTCTCAGGTAGGTGTCTTGGTTGTGGTGTTGGGGGGTTCACAGCGACCCCGGGATTTTAGTACTTCGTTATAGTTCGATTACATCTATCTGGAGCAGCGAGTTTAATTAGTCCACTTTCCGGAGTAAACGTTTCCCACCAAACTATGTGTGACGTGGATAGAGCAGGATGTCTCTGTGGCGACAATTCAGAAACGGCTAGCACTGGGGTTCGAATCATTCTGGATTATTTATCCATAAGTGATAGCTGGGTACCGTATGCTTCGATGGTAGTTGATTAAAGCGTCGGATTGTACCGGTGTGTTAATCAGTTAGATCACTCGAGGAGCGTGAACTGTCCCAGGTCGGCTTACTGGTAGGTCTTCGTTCTCAGTGTAAGAGCAGGGCTTTTGATTGATTGATTTGTTTTACGGGGAGAATCACCAGGCTGTGGCTTTTTCAGCACAGCCTCTATGTTGGAGTGGTTGAGAATATTCCACCCCCCCCCCCACCAGTCACAGGGGAGAAGTACGGAAAGGTGGAGCCGAAATACCATGAGGGTGGTCTCTGCCAGAGTGTTTTACGTTCTTAGGGAGGTCTTTAACGTCCGCCTTTATATTTAATAATAGCAGAACTATTAGGCGTAAGACGATTATATATATATATGGGGGGGGGGGGTGCTTCTGAACAGTCTGTGGCCAACGTAATTCCTTGGATGGTTGTTGGGACAGTGCACATGGCTCGTGCTATGACAGTACGATGTTTCGTGTTAAATATTACGGTAGCTGTACTTTTACTTCTCCCGAATCCAAAACATAGCCGGTCTTTGCGGCTTTCTGACCTGTTCGTGGAGTTCCGATTCGTTGTTATAAACGGAGGAAGAAAGATCGGATCCGGATGCCTGAATCTGGTTATGTTAGATCTGGCCTATCTTCCGATGTCTGAAGTTTCGATGTTAATGTTTTCTCGGTGTCTAGCTACTTTCGTTTTCTTAAAATGACCCACCCAGTTTTAATGCTGTTGGTCGACATTCAGAGAATTGACAGTTTTTTCCCCAATAAGTTAACGGACTGTGTCTGTAAATCCGGAAAAAAGTGTAGCTAGCGATAGAACAGTCTGGGGAGTCCCCACTTTCCGGAAAAATGTGCAATCAAAAAGCCGGTGCAACTGTATACAATAAATCATGTGATGATCTGATGACTGAAGTGCATTATTCGGCGAAATGATGACTAATATGCTATAAATACTTCTTACAATGTTACGTTGTTAGTATTATTATACCATGCAAATGCAGAACTGTAGCACTACATTAATATTGGCATGAACAAGGCATATTAAATATATATATATATATATATATATATATATATATATATATATACTCAATCACACCCACACACGCACGCACACATGCACACACACAGAGAGAGAGAGAGAGAGAGAGAGAGAGTCATAACCTATGCGTGTTTTTTATTAGAGAACTCAACAATGGCACAACATCAACGACCGACGTCTTTTATGGAGATAGATCCTGGAGACACGGATTTAACGAACGGAAGTCGGGATCACGACGATTCCGGAGTTCGCAGCGCCGACGAATCCGGTCAAACAACGTCTAGATTTCGGTTAACGGTGAACGTTCCTTCAAAGGTCGAACAGCAGCTACCCGAATATCAGGAGAAGAGGGAGTTGTCCACGTCGAAACTAGCCGTCACCGCCAAGTGGCTAGTCAGTGGCGCCACCTTGCTGATGTTTCTGGCGTGTCTCGTCTTCAGCAAGCTGTCCGTTATCTATATGACAGGTATCTCCGTGAACGTCAGCCGTCACCAAGACGAGGGCCCGTCGGCGGCCGATGGTGGCGCCTATAGCGTCTTTTTGATGCTGTTGTTGACCATAATGATACCGCACGTGATGACGCTGATCAGGTGCCTGTTTTGTGGCGGATTTCGCTCGGATAAACCTTGGCCATCGGTGCGCTCGTTGGCGTGGGTAAGTTGGCGATTTTAATTTATTATCACGACGTTGTATAATATATCGTAGCAGATGACGATGAAGATAACGATGACTGTATTGATAATAAGATATTTAACAAAGCGTCTTTCTTATCAGATGCCACTAGAAGGCGCTGACCATCGAAAGTGAATGTAGATAGTAACACGATGTACGTCTAGAAAAATTGTATTTATCAATCGAGATTCTATAAAAAATAAACTAATATATATATGTGTGTGTGTGTGTGCGTGCGTGTGTGCGTGCGTGCGTGCGTGGTGTTTTGAGTGTGGATGGAGCTATATAATAGCATTCACCGTGCATTGATGTTTGAAGGAAGTCACATAATGATGTACGTAATATATTTATATATTTTAGTCTCTCTCTCTCTCTATCTATCTATCTATCTATCTATCTCTTCCTCCCCCTCTTTCTCTCCTCTCAACTCCTCCCCCTCTCTCCCTCTCCCTCCTTTCTCTCCCCTCTCTCGTTCTCTCAATCTCTCTGTCTTTCCGTATCTCAATATCTGTCTTTCTGCCTCTCTCTCTCTCTCTCTGGCTATGGACAATAACACATACATGTATATACAAATTTGATTTTCCAGGGACTTATATCCTCCATCGCCGAGTCCGTCGGCATTACGGTGTTTACGTTTGGTGTTCTACCGCAGTCATCTTCGTACATAGGCCTCCTATTGATGAATGGCGTCTTCATCATCCCGATCATGACACAGGTGTTTTTCAGTTTCCGGCGCCGTATCAGTGGTGTACGCTCTGAACGAGCCTGTGTTACCTCAGTACTCGTATTAGCATTGGTATTCACAGTAACGGGACTTGTTTTGACAGTTTTTTTCGAAGTAGGTGAGTTGCAGTTACCGGACGTGTACGTCTACAGTTACCATCGTTTTTGTTGCTATTACTGCTACTGTTGCTACTGGTTTTTTTTGCTGCTGGTTATTATTGTGTGGTGATAATCTTGATGCGAAACGAGGGATTTGATCATTTTCATCCCCTAACTGCTTGCATTTTGTTCCCGACAGTGGACGATGAGTTTCCCGACAAGAAACTGTGGCAGATTCCATTATCCGTGTTGGCGCTGTCATTTGCCTGGTCTCCTCCCGTACAGAGGAATCAGCTCGATCCAGACGAGGCGACCTTAGCCAAACTGGTCAGGTCAGCAACGGGCCGCGGCACCGCCGACGTATTCAACAACGGCTTCGAGCTGTCTGGCTCTCGCAACAGGGACCCACGAGAACTGCCCCTCACCTGGGCATATCCGCAGTTCAGCTGTCGCTGGAAGATCTCCATCGTCACCAGTCTCTTCCGACTGCTGCTCATTCCCGGATTGTCCCTGCTCTTCGTCCACGTCTTCCAAGGTGTCCCGATCCCGGGACTCGTGAAGGCCTTCCACGACATCCGACCGTCGCACGTCCTCTTTCCCTATTTCATCGCCAGCGTGATGACCAGTTTTGCGGGCTACGTCGTCGGCTCGGCTGCCTGTGCTATGAGCATCCACAGGTCGTCATTCACGGTACCGCTCCTGCTCAGTACTCCCGTGGCCTTGGTCTTCCTCATGGTCAATCAGTCTTGCAAATTACTATTCAAGGTAAGCGAAGGCACGTTTTAGACGTACGATCGGCGTTCATCCATTTAGGAGGGCCGTTGTCGAAATTGCCCGCGCCCGAGTGTCTTCCGGGGATTAATGGCAGGGCGTGGTTATTCTTTTCCTCAGAAAGACTGCGATGTGAGCACCATACGCCAGCTGGAGATAACAATGCCTGCAGCTTGCTTCCTCTATATTTCCCAGCTGCTGTCCGTTGGTATTTTCCTCTTCAACACCTTAACCGTTATAAAGCCGAAGGAGAGTGAGGTATGTAACGGTCTTGTTGACATTCATCGTGGCTAATGTTGTTATTGTGGTAGTTGTTGTTGTTGTTCCTGTTCCTGCTGTTACTATATAGACCGGCCAGCGAATTTTAAACTGTGTCTTAAGTTTTGTAATTCCTTGTTTGTAATTGGTAACATTTAAGGGGAAAATATTCCCTATGCCAAGAATAAAACAAGCTGGGAAATCAAGTTAGGAATAAATCCTTAATGAGAAAAAAACATTTCAGAAAGACGATCTATAATGTGTCACAACATATCAACAAAATAAGAACAAGAGAAATAAAATAGCAATCTATTAACGTTTCAAGAATCATAACTGCAAGCTCTGGACGATTAATCAGAGCACTCATTCGATAGATGTGACTTTTTTTGGTGAGCATGGCGTGACAGTTGTTTGACTATTTAAGATAACTGCCGATTTATAGCAGTCTCTTAATTGTTATATCTTTCTTCATCTATTGCCACTGTTTACAAAGGCCACTCAATGCAACGGACAATTGTCATGAAGAGATTATGTTTAAAAATGAAACAGTTTATTTATAAACAGGAAAACGACTTTTGATTTAATCGAAACACATAAGGTACGATGGTCTTGACATTGTAAAAGGCATATTTGAGCCATACTAGACCTAGTAACAACAATAGAAATGGTATGCCCTTTAGTATAAGCTGACCATGAATGTCGTAGAACAGACTTGATCCAACTGGATCTGGGAAAGACTATTCTACTCTGACACTTCCGTTGGTCAACTTGACGTCCCTTAAGAGAGTAGTTGGTCTGCTGTTGCCGGTTAAATAAGGGATTTGCTGTCCAAACACTGGAAACTCATCCTTCCAAAGACGAAAATAAGGCTTGCATACGGAAGACATAACCCCCCCCTCTCTCTCACTCTCTGTGTGTGTGTGTGTGTGTATGTGTCTCTCTCTATGTGTGTGTGTGTGTTTCCCTCTATATGTCTGCATGTATGCCTGTCTGTCTCTGTGTAATGTATTGCAATGATCGATAAACAAAATGTTTTATTTAATATTGTTAACTTTTATTTCTTGTATAAATCACATTCTCATTCGTATTCGTAATATAAAGGAAAACTTAATTTGAAATTTCATAGCTTACAAACAAATTCATAGTTTGACCTCTTTATATTTAAAGGAAGAGTTAAGGATAGTTCGAACAATTACCAGAAAGCAGCCTTGTTCTCAGTAACGTACATGTACCATAACCGTTTTACTTATCAGACACAATATTTATTTTAATATTCTGTTAGCCATAAACTTGATTGCTTGTGGATTGTTTTATACTTTGTCATTTGATTACGTTATAAGCCAGATATGCTTGGTACGCACTTAGTACTTAAAAGTGAAACACCGCGCTGTATGTTTTTAATTCTTCTAGATCACACGGAGGTTTTTGATACTGTTTATTTCTTCTAGATTCCATAAGGGTGGTTGATATCATTTAATTCATCTAGATTACATGAGAGTGGTTGATATTGTTTATTTCTTCTGGATTACATAAAAGTGTTTGATATGCTTATTTTTCTAGGTTACATAAGAGTGGTTGATAATGGTTATATTTTTCTGGATTACATAAAAGTGTTTGATATGCTTATTTTTCTAGATTACATAAGAGTGGTTGATAATGATTATATTTTTCTGGATTACATAAAAGTGTTTGATATGCTTATTTTTCTAGATTACATAAGAGTGGTTGATAATGATTATACTTTTCTGGATTACATAAAAGTGTTTGATATGCTTATTTCTTCGGGATTACATAAGTCTGTTTTATACTGTTTATTTCTTCTACATTCCATACGAGTGTTTGATACTGTTTATTCCTTCTAGATTACATAAGAGTGGTTGCTATTGTTTAATTATTCTAGATAATATAAGGGTGAATGATACTGTGTCTTTCTTCTAAATTACACCGGAAAATCACACTTTCGTCACGTTATAATCACGGAGAAGCAGTGTCAGTTAATGGCTAAAAGAGCCCACTTTTGTGCACATGTTAGGCTAAGTGGGCCGAGCGACATCCAAAGGTAATGAAGCGATGTCAAAGATGAAACACCCTACAGATATCCCACGCCGAGATTCGAAATCAGGTGGTAGTGATCTGTGGTCCAACGCGCTACCAACTAGACCCTGCTCCTTAAGGAACTGACATACTTGTGACATGCAGCCTCTTTACATTTAAATATTTTTATCCTAGAACCCCCTCCCCCAGCTTAGACAGAATCGTTGAGCACGTTGCACTCTATGCCAATGATCATAAGTTCGATCCCATCAAGAACTCGAAACTTTGATTAATTTCTCGGCTCACAACAACATGGGTGGATGACCACGGAATTAATTAAAAAGGGGAGACGTTCAGGGCCCCCAAGGACGTAATACACATTGGCAGTGACCACCCTCGGGGTATTTCGGTTCCATATTTCCATACTGCTCCCCTGTGAGTGCTGGGGGAGGAGATAGTCAACCACTCAACAAAAGGAACCACACTGGAAATAAGTGCTCGCACTTTCGTGTGCTATCTCTGTTTCATTATTATAGATCACGAAACGAAAGAAAATCAATCAATCAATCAATCAATCAATCTGAATATGCCTGAGATAATTACGAAAGATTCCGTTGATACTGTGCACAACAACATCCATAAAAATAAGTTGATAATCGTTACTCTTAATTAAGCTATTGACGTCGACTTATTCGTTCAGATTTTCTGGTTGCCCGGTTATAACAGTATCTGCCTCGAACAACATCTACTGTTAAGCCGAAAGGGAACAAGCAGACGGATGCGGCCCACTTCGATCCGAGATCCAGAGCGAAGAAGAGCCGGGTCTATATTTGTACGACGATGTACCGAGAGGTGAGTGGTGTTAGTACCAACGCAGCCAATAAGTTTCGTCATCAACGTTGTCGAAGGCCAGATATTGCACCGAACCATTGATCTTGCTCGCATTGTTTGCTCTGTATGCACGGCCTACCATTTGGCGTATAACCAAAATGGCAAATGGCAAATTGATTCAAATTCATGCCGTGTAATAGAACTATTGGTGCTCGTAAAGTTTGACTCTGGCGGGGGTTAGCTGACTCTTCCGGTATTCCTAACACCGGATACAACCATTGTTTCCAAGACAGACAGACAGACAGACAGACAGAACAGACAGACAGACAGACAGACAGACAGACAGACAGACAGACAGACAGACACACGCACACACGCACGCACACACGCGCGTGCGCACACACACACAGACGCACGGACGCACATGCACATGCACACACATTTGTACTTGGTAAAGAAGGCTGTCTTGCAACGGGAAATGTTGTCGATGTTGAGAGAGAGAGGGGGGTTTATATATATATATATATATATATATATATATATATATATATATAAAGAGATGACAGAATGCTCCATATGCTCGTTATATTCACTTCTGGATTATCCGCGTCTCGATTAACCGGTAATTTGGTTATTGGGAGCACAAAGATGTCCTGGAAGTTGATCAGAGAATGGGATAGCCCTGACAGTAAAATCCTGTCCTGTGAAAATATTGATTATATTTAAACACAGTATAGATGATGTTTTACACGCATCATATATGTACGTATTAATGTTATATACAAGTATGCAGATTTTGAAATGGATGATTGAATGAACGAATGAATGAAACAATTGATTACTTGATACAAACTAAATAAATCACGCAATTAGTCAGGCAGTGGGTCGGTAAGCCACCAACAAACAGTCCGTCAACGGGTGAACAATTAAATAAACAATTCAGTCATCAAATCAATCATATTTCGAGCCTGTTTTAAAGCTATTCGTTTATACCAACGAGCCAGTCTACGCCCGAGATGGAACAACTGCTGACGTCCTATGCCCGAGTCAACAGAGCTAAACAGTGGAACGATCGCCAGTTTCAAGGCTCACATCTTCTTGGACAATGGCACCAGAGGGAGCCACCTGACGTTCTTCGCCCTGCAACTGATATCGGTTATGAAGAAAACGCTGGGTAAATAATTTAGCTATTTCTACTGCTCGCTTTCTTCCTGCTCCTCCTCCTCCTCCTACTGCTGCTGCTACTACTACTGCTACTATTACTACTACTACTACTACTGCTACTACTACTACTACTACTCTAGCTACTACTACTACTACTGCTGCTACTACTACTGCTACTACTACTGCTACTCCACTACTGCTACTGCTACTACTGCTGCTGCTACTACTACTACTACACTGCTATACTACTACTGCTGCACTACTACTGACTACTACTACTACTGCTGCTACTACTACTACTACTACTATTCTACTTACTACTGCTATACTACTACTGCTGCCACTACTACTACTACTACTACTACTACTACTACTACTACTACTACTACTGCTGCTACTACTACTGCTGCTACTACTGCTGCTACTACTACTACTACTACTACTACTACTGTATATACTACTTCCACTACTACTACTACTACTGCTGCTGCTACTACTACTGCTACTATTACTACTACTACTACTACTGTATATACTACTTCCACTACTACTACTACTACTACAACTAATGGTGATGATGAGGATGATGATGATAATTAACTTTAACAAATCATCCTTCCTGTCGGGAACAATTCAAGTTTCAATAAAATCGACTTAGAAAAAGCAGCACTGAAACTATGAGCTTAAATGTATATGGACGTCAGTATTTAATAATCAATACTGATATATTATATCTGTGAAAGTGATTTTTCTAAGGTGTAAGACCTTCGTCATCTATCAGTAATTCTCTAACCCTTTCTTCGTCTTCTTCTTCTTGTTATTATTATTATTATTATTATTATTATTATTACATAGCAATTTTTCATCGCGTTGTTTGAAGTGGTAACGCGTTTGGCCACAGATCTATAGTACCTAGATTCAAACCACGGACGGGCTATGTCAGAAGGGTGTTTCATCTTTCACTTCGCCTCATTACCTTTGGAGATCACTCGGCCCATTTAGCCTACCTTGTACACAAAGGTGGCCGTAAAAGAGCAACATTTTCGAAGAAAGTCGTTGTACTTCGAAAAAGTTGAATTTTCTTTTAGCACTGGATTGTTTGTTGAGAAATACCTCTAAAGTCTAATACTAATAGCAGTTCCACTATCTCTACTACAACCTACAAGGCGTTCGGATCGAAGACTGCACCAAGGTCGCAACTCCATATGGGATGAGCATCTCCTGGGAACTGCACTCAGTTTTGGAAAACAAGCGAGGGATGTACGTAACCGTACACTTGAAGGACAACCGAAAGGTAAATTAATAGATAACAACGTCGTGTTATTGTAAGACACAATTTAGCCCATGTACTGTAATAGATTGCGCTTACGACCAACTTGCAGCAACGTAGCGAGGCGTAGGCGTCTGGTATCATAATCAGAGATGGTGGCAGGTGTTCAAAATATTCTAGCAATTATTCATATCAATTTTGCCTCGAAACCAATAACTGTCACCGTACACTTGGCGAATAACGATATTCTATTATTTCTAAATAGACCTCGCATTTATAAAAACTCACCAATTTTCTAATTTTAGAAAATATCAAATTAATTATTT
Source organism: Paralvinella palmiformis (assembly GCA_025642065.1). Taxonomy (NCBI): domain Eukaryota; kingdom Metazoa; phylum Annelida; class Polychaeta; order Terebellida; family Alvinellidae; genus Paralvinella; species Paralvinella palmiformis. The sequence continues at coordinate 712,113 of JAODUP010000145.1, read as the reverse complement.
TAAAAATAATTATTTTTGCCGTACTAGCATTTTGACGGCGCTCTACCTGCCACGTTTTGTTGCGACCATTTTGAGCAACATCGTGTGTGGTGGTTCAGTTTAGAAAATTAACTGCGCAAAGACACAGGAAAGATAACGCCGGATTATTTTCTATGTAAGGTTAAGAATAAGAAGAGGCAGAGTCAGATTATGTACATGTCTTATGTACTCGATTACATCACCAAGAAAGATTCACGTGGTAAGTTATCTTGATGTACGCCAAACACACACACACACACACAGACGTGCGCGCGCACACTCACTCACACACACATACACACACACACACACACTCACACACACACAGACGATATTTTTCAACATCCTCTGTTGCTGCAGCTACTGACGAGGACAGCTTTATACTTACCACTGACGCTGATGTAAAGTTCACGCCGTATTCGGTAGAGGCGCTGTTAGATCTGATCACTCGGGATCCGACAGTGGGCGCTGTGTGTTCGAGAACGTATCCGATGGGCAGTGGACCTCTCTATTGGTACCAGATATTTGACTACGCTATTGGACATTGGCTACAAAAGGTATTAGATATTGGTTATATAATAACTAACTTCAGTTATATGCAGCTCAACGTACCCATCCTATCATAGACATACATTATATATATATATATATATATGTGCGTGCGTGCGTGTGTGTGTGTACATACACATGCACAATGTTTGCTTGCTTTGTTTTTTCGGGGAGAATCCCCAGGCGGTCGCTTATTTAGCACAGCCTCTATGTTGAAGTGGTTCAGAACCTTCTCCTCCACCACTCACAGGGGAACAGTACGGAAAGATGGAGCCGAAATACCCTGAGGGTGGTCACGGCCAGAGTATTTTACGTCATCAGGGGGTCTTAAACCCCCCTCTATTTTTAATAATTCAGTGAAGAGGGCAGCGCCATTTAACGTGGTCAGCCATCCACGGTGTTGTCAGCCGAAAAATTAATCTCTGGAAAAGTTTCGACCTCTTGCTGGGATCGAACCTGTAACCCTTGGCATCAAGTGCCGGGTGTTTAACCTCAAGGCCACCGGAGCTCACTTACACATGCATACAGATAGTTGGACATACAAAATCTTAGAGACAGAAACACAGATAAACACACACACACACACACACACATCAATTCACACAACACACACAGACACACACCTACTCAGCAATTTTAACACTTGTTGACATTTGCATTGTGTACAAACAACTGGCAAATATAACAATCCGGGACGCACGCACACACACACACACACACACGGGTCAACTAGTTTATGATTATTACTGTTTATGGTTCTAATTTCAGGCTGCTAATCATATACTAGGATCTGTACTTTGCTGCCCTGGATGTTTTAGTGTGTTCCGGGTGAATGCCTTGCGTGACGTTTTACCTATTTACGGAAGTGACGTCACCAGGGCATCCGAATTCCTAACGAAGGACATGGGGGAAGACAGATGGCTGTGTACATTACTGGCAAGTATTAGAAATGGCGTAATGTTTAAAACAGCGGGAACGTACACTTTCTTACGCCTGCGCTAAAATCAGCTTGAATTACGGAAAGAATACATGCTTCAAAACTCAACAACATAATTTCCATTGAAGGAACGTATATATAATTTCATGACATAGCTTAAATAAAACCAGTAAGGTGTAGGTCCGCTCCCAGAAATCAATTCCGGAAATGGAAAAGCAACATGGGACAGGGGGGCAATATGGGACGGGGGCCAGTTGGGACGGTGGCAAGATTGGACATGGGGCAAGATGAGACAGTCAGAATGTTTACCCAATGGGTCTGCTATGTGCTGAGCGGAAGGTGTGTTAGAATATGTATTTGTTTCTTGCATTAAGCAGCGTCTCCAGTTACCCAATTTCGCCGTTATAGGCGTGATTTATGGTTTTGTATCGTCCAATTTCTCAAAGGGTGCAAAAAGTATTCCTTACGGTCTTCAATAAAATGAATTTTCGGTGTTACTTATTTGATACAGCTTATATTGACATACTGGAACTTATTTCTGTGCATGTACATTTTATGTTACTCTAATCCTTGTTTATGTATCCCTTCCGTCGTCCCATCTTTCCTCACGTTCCACCGTACCATATTAATTTGGATGTTTCACATCATTGTTTATAAATAACTGTCGAATCTACAGAAAAAACGAGAGATGGAGGGGCACGGGCTCCTGAACCAATGAGTTGGTCACATCTGATGCAAGCCTGACAGACCAAAAATCTTCAATCCAGATAAAAGAAGGACTAGGTTACATTCCTAGAGTTATGAGGGATGTTGATTTGAAGGGTAGAAAGGACAACAGCCAAATAACACCTGAGGGGGAAAAGATAGACAGTTACTATTTTAATGACATATAGTGCTAGGGGAGAGTTCATACCACACTTCATCTTGTGTAAGGTTCAATGTTTGATGCGTATAGTAAATGGCTTCATGACACGTGCGAAGGAACCTATGGCGAAGCCGTTTATTATTTCACGCGTGAAGAATATAATAGATAAAAATACCACGCCCGCGTACAGGTTGGTGTCTACGGGGACATTTCGATTTTCGAAGGCAATTAGTCGTATACGTGAATGTATATTAATTTATTTCTGAAATTCATCCCGGCTGACAATGATCCATAATTATCTATAATAACAGGTTCAGGCGGGGTGGAGACTGGAATACTGCGCGGCGGCCGACAACTCGACGTTTGTTCCGGAAGATTTTAACGAATTCTTCAACCAAAGACGACGCTGGATTCCCTCGAGTTTGGCCAATCAGGTCCTGCTGCTGCAGCAGTGGGACACCATCTACTATTTCAACAAACATATATCGATCTTCTTCATTCTCTACCAAGCCATTCTACTGGTGTCCGCCCTGCTTAACCCGTCAGTGTCGGTGCTTATAATCGTAGGTAAGAAGACGTTATCTGTTTTGGAGACACCTGGCGAGGGTGTTTCCAAAAATAAATTTAACCTCGCCAGAACACACACACACACACACACACACACACACACACACACACGACACGCACGCACGCACACACACAAATGTCGCAAATTATAAGATGTCCGAATCAAATACTGGTAGATGTTTGATCGTGAATGGAAACATATTTTGTTTCACCGACAATAAAAGGTTGGCTGCCATTACGTGTCTAATATGTTGGCGCTGACGGCAAATTTCGTGGAAAATAAATAAGGAATGGAAACGAAAGAAACCAAAAACTGTTGGATGGGAAGGGGAGAGGGCTAGGTGTGTGTATGTCGAGCAATGAGAGAAAAGATAAAAACCTAGCCGTTTGCGTTACCTGTTTTTATACGTTTTACCGGTTTTGTCTACCTGTGTTTTTATTGCTGCCTGTTGTTGTTGTTGTTGGTCGAAGACATCTGTTTACCATAAGTGTGCATTCTTTACAATTAGGTGGTCTGTTTTACGGTTGGAACATTAGCCAGATAGGCAGCACCGTAGTGATACTGTTGCTTATTGCTGGGTACACGTGGATCTGTTTGACGTTTTCTCAGAAAGTACAACTTCAGGTAAGACTTAAGAGTTTCGAAAGGCTGAAACAGGGTAACGTAGCCTGCTCATTTAGGACGAAGGCGATATGATGATGATGATGATTATTATTATTGATGTTTTACGCCCACTTTTGTGCACATCGTAGGCTAAATGGGTCGAGCGACCTCCAAAGGTAATGAACCGAAGAAAAAAAAAAGCACCCTTCAGCTTTGCCCGCGTCGTGATTCGAAATCCGATGGTAGTGATCTGAGGTCCAACACGCTACCAATCAGAACACGGAGGCGGTCCTAAAGGTTCGTTGAGATGCCGGGGATCGAATCCCGGACTGTGCAGGGGTCATAATATAGTTAGCCAAATCCCATAGAATCAATTGACTGAGGAATTTAATACTATCACCATCTCACCTGCTTTTCCGCTAAAACGGCGTATTATTCTCAAACATTAAAAGCTGTAGGTACCCGGTATGCTTCAGAATAGGATGTTTTTTAAATTCTTTTTAAAGACTCTTTAAATTCTGCATTACAAAAACAACAACAACAGTAAAAACAGCTACAACAACAATTACTACTACTACTACTACTGTTGCTGCTGCTGCTACTACTACTGCTACTTATATAACAAGAACAACAACTGTAACAATACCAACAACTAATACTACTGCTATTACTATGAACAGCATAAATATAATTTAAGTAATGCAAAACCTTTAATACTTTTTTGCATTTTTAATTTATATTTTTGTCTCGCCTTAAAACAGCGAAAAATAAATATTATTTTCTGTACAGCAAAATGCCCGTGTTACGGTCACTACTTATGGCCGAATTCGAAGACGTTGCCAGTCACGTCATAAAACACTTCCAGACCGTTATTCAGAGGTTTCGTTTTGATGAATGAGCAGATGGTGGTCTGCGTGGTCGCTATAGCGGATGACGAGATCACCTGATGCGATGGGATTCTAGCGTCACTGACACTTCATAGTTTTTAATAAGTCGTCGTCAGTTTCTTGAAGAACGTCCAACGCCACCTCGGTCTCGACGAAACCCGCGATTATATTGTTCTTCTGTTGCCGGCGCCTCGTCATCAGCAGCCGTAGGATTCCCGTTGCTATGAGATGGTTGAGAGGCGCGTCGTCATCTTCGGTGGCTCCTCGTCATCGTCGTTTACGTCGCACGGCAAGCCTGACGGTCTGAAACAAGCAGTTATTGTGTATGGCTGAACATCCTATACCGCGGACCCGATCCATTCGACGGCATCTAAAAACTGACTCATTTCTGACACTACCCCGTTGCATCTCATCCTATTCTGGATTGGCGATGATGGCTCGCAGCATTCGTGATGTTGGTTAAAATTTCGGATGGTGTCCTGATGATCAGAAGGTTGTAGTTCGGATGTAATGTTGGCCGGAGTAATGAACGCAACTCTTTCACATCCTTACGCAAGCGTCTTTGAGATGACCGGGGGGAGGGTGGGTGGATATCGTGGTAGATTTGTCCGCGAAAAGTTAAATTAGATAATCAAAGAAGGCAAATATGTGCTGAGTTTACACTAGAATCAGAAAACTAATGATCCCCACCTGTTAATAACTGATATAGCATGCCAATCGAGAATGTTTACGGACGTTGCTGAGCGACCTGTTGGCTGCTGGTTGACTGCTAACAGTCGGCTGCATATTGGTTGGACGCATTTGAAGATTCACGCTCCCGTTACGGAACACAAGTGCAGACATACACAGTAGAGGGGGAATGGGGGAATAGAGACGTGGCCGCTATACATTAAGCATACAAGGGAAGATTTTTGGGACCGTATAATGTGACAGTAATACGGAGGCTGCCCGTCGTTGAGGTGTGGCTGCATGGTGCTATTTTACTGTACGTTTCGTTATTCATCTTCGGTTTAGGAGCTTACCTTTGACCTCTGTACTCGTGTAATTAACTAATAGTCGGTTTTACACTATTATTAGGGGTGGGTGCCAGCATTACCTAACTCGTATCGCGGTTGGCTACAAATCGGTAGCACCTGCGTTCAAACCCCGGCCGGGGGATGTCAGGAGTGTGTTTCATCTTTCACTTCGCTCCATTACCGTTGGAGGTCGCTCGGCTCATTTAGCCCACCTCGTACACAAAAGTGGCAGTGAAACAGCAACGTTTAGAATTACGTTTACGCTACAATTGGCAGGTGGCCCGTTTTCTGACAATAGTATCTGCGCTAGTCATGGCTGTCGTAGTTATAGGAATGTCAGTACAGATGGTACAAGAATTGACAGATGCATCGCCTCAACCCGACATGAGTACACCCCCGTCATGGACAACCACCGCGAAGCCAAATCGCAGTAAGTAATACCTCTATTTCTATTATTTTATCATAACACTGACTAAAAGGATATATTGTAAAAGTTGTCGAAATACAGAAGTCTAAACTAGAAGTAGATTGAAGTCCATATAATCCATGTAAGGTAAACAATAGAATCTGATGGACTGAGCTTGGAGCCGGTTGGAAATTAATGGCGTGCACTAGGCGCCTATAATTGGCACCCGGTAAGTGTTGATTCTCCAAGTCGTATAATTCGTGCCAATTGTTTGGCACTGTAATGTATACCACTGAGGAGTTTTCATTAACGCATCTGACAATTGATCTCCTTATCTCGCAATCGAGCCTGGATCCATCTGTTATCCCGAACTATATGGTAATACAAAGCTAGCACAAAGCTAGGTAGGAGCTAAAGGAAATTTGACGGAAAGATCATTTTATGAAACGGCTACTTATATATTAAAAGTAAGAAAGTAAAAAATTAAGTAAGACCTCTACAACATAATTATGTATCTCGAGAGCGATTTTGTTTTAAACTTACAAAAATAAATAACACCCAATGTAACATCTGAATGTGCATATAATTTGGGAAGTTCCAATGATTAATCGTTACATAAATGAGAAATTGATTAGATGATTGCTAATAGCTATTGGTCCAGTGTTGGAATGTTGTATTTTGGCCTTTCAATCGATGCCAAGTCTGAACTCTGGTGAAAAACTTGCAATTTGGCATTGCAGTGTGAATTAGGACGTCTTAATGTTCAATTGCAGTAGGGCAGTACGCAAAATCCCAGAATAAATTCGAAGTGGGTGCACCAAACAAGTTGTAGCTCTTAGTAAATGTGCACACCGTTCCAGCGTGCTATCAGCCGTATGTTATCTCCTATGTAAAGGGCACCTTGCTGAAGAACGCCACCAACCCGTGACAAAGGATTCTCCTGGTACACCCTCTAGGTGCAGACCGTAACAAGAAAATGTTGTCTGGATAGAATTCAATCGGTGCTACGATTCGAACCTTCTTTTTTGGACAAGTGCGCCTCCGTCGTCTAAATCGTAGCATGATTGACCACATCACATGACCTCCATCACGCGAGTTCATATCTCGGCGTGGGCATGACTGAAGGATGTTTCATCTTTCGCGTCTCCTCATTACATTTGGAGGTCGCTCGGCCCATTTAGCCTATTTTGTGCTGCTCAAAAGCGGTCGTACAACATCAAACAGCCAATGTTCTTAGGATAATAGCTAACAGCTGTTGTCAACCCTGTCAGTAACAGGGCCATGAACAATTATAACCTGTCTAGCCGTCAGACAAATGGTGTAGTTGATTCTTCATGTGACCTTCTTTTATCTGAAATGTTGGCAAAACTTTGGATTTGGTTCATTTAATTGTTGTCTCATTTACTAACGGATACGTATTTTACATTCTATGTATATTATATGAGATGATACATTTAATTGTGTGTCATATTTTATCCAACCGTATTACTTTTCACTGGATGGATGACAAATAATTAATTATTATTATTATTATTACGTCAATTTATGTACATTTAAATTAGGTCATTATTTTTGTTGGTGGCGCCTTGTATATTTTTATATGCCATTTACTATTTGAGAGAAAGCAGTAAGCCAATGATCCATATCGATGGCAATGAGCAGAAAACTTGACTGATTCGATTATCCCAAAATGCCATATTTTACTAAAACAATTCACGTGTTTACTGTCACCTTTAGGCGTATATAGCCAGGTGGAGTTCTTGCCGGTACACGATCGTCTTCCGCTGCCTATCGTATACGCGTCAGTGTCGAAAACCTCGACGACGACAACGACGTCGACCACGTCAAGCACGTCGACGACGACGAACGCCACCACGCCGGCCAGCCCGAAGCCCGGTCTGAAGGTTCCGATTGGCGTCATGTATTTCATCGGTGTTGTGGCGATATTTATCATCACCGGCCTGCTCCATCTGAGCGAGTTCTACTGCTTGCTGCACGGCGTCTGGTATCTGCTGGCGCTGCCGGCCAGCAACCTGATCCTGATGGTGTACAGCATCTGTAACATAACCGACAGGTCTTGGGGTAAGTGTACGACGGCGAAGAAAACCGGAACGCCACGAATTAATGGCGATGGATTAATGGCTGATAAGACGCCACTGTCGGTCGTGGCAAAGCATAGGGACGAAACCCACAGGTTTATGCTTCGGTGACGGTTAATAGGCGCCTAATCGACCATCAACAGTTCTTACGCTATCTACCTGTATTTCCGAGCAATTAGATAAAAAAACTAACAGTAAGGAAGAAGCTAGAAGATAAAAAAAAACTAAACAAGATAGTACATTGGATGAGACCAAAATTGTTGGCTCGTCGTCATTGGTTGATTTTTGCACTCGTGAATTAGACCATCAACTTGTAGTATAAATAATGATCTGTCACGTTTCGATCGAAGCTTTATACTACGAGAATTATTAGGTAATTTCTGTATTACGAACTCTAAAAGTTACTCTTCCACACAAAAGCTTGACGCAAGACGACCTAGAATGAGGCAATGAGCATGTCACCTCTTTGTTTTAATCAAGGCACCCGTGAACAGAAGCCGTTGGCTGATTTGGACGAGGCTGCCAATTGGAAAGGAATCATGAAAGGGATGTTTCTGAAGACGTTCAGGTATGCGGAATGGGTGATAAATTAAAATAGGGATGTGATTTGGAACCGATATTGTGCATATTGTGCATATTCTGTACATTACTGATTGTAGAGGGAAACAGGCGAGACAAAGCACGGACCAGGACACAGTGGGTGCCGAGAGACCTATCCCAAGACGGAATGCTAGCATCCAATGTTCAGAAAGTGAAATGGATCTGGAAAGACACGAAGACGCATCGGAGTCTGAAGAAGATGAAGGAACAGCGGCAGCTAGACGTGTACTGCTTGGTATGACACACGCACCCACGCACAAGCGCTCACAGGCACACATACACGCACGCAAGCACGCACGCACGCACACACGGATGAGCTCGTGTTTATTTGTCTGCGTGTTTTGCCAGTTCTGACAAAAGAGAGTTTTAAACGGTGGTATATATGACATTGGTTGGGACGATGAAGTTTACTCATTAAATTAAAAACAAAATTAATATCCTAATCGAACTATTCAAGCTTTAGAGTCCGTGTGGATCGCGGCTTTAAGCTTACACACACACACACACACACACACACACACACACAATCACTGCACATAAACACACACACAAACTTGGCGGCTTAGGGACTGGTGAGACATTACACATGTCTCAGTCCCCTGAAGAAACGTCCAGAGTTTGAATTCACGGTTCGAGATTCTCTGTGCCTGTTATACACAGCTAAAACACACACATATAAACCAATTAGTCCATGGATTAGTTGAAATCGGACAATCTGACAAAAATATGCATGAAATATGCAGAATTTCATCTTCTGCGTCACAGGATTGATTTGTCAATTTGGACACAATAGTTTCAAAGTAAAAATTATTTACCTTAATACTGTATAGATCCTATGTTGATCTAGGCGTTTCTGCATTAATTAAGCCTTTGATCCACTAAACTTCCTATTGCCTTCTATGGTATTTACACAATACGATGTTGAGGTAAGCCGATAACCAAGAGATGGGTAATTCTGGGTTGATTTATAAGAAGAAGATGATGATAATGATAGCAATAGTATTAATAATAATAGTATTTCATATAGCGTCTTATTCAACTTGAATTGCTCTGAAGCGCTTTTAATTTAAAACATAATTACAAAATATTCTGGGCCCATAAAGGATTATAGCGCTAACACATTTTATACATAAATACAGTGGTTTTTATATATTATAAATAGGCTAATTTAAATAAGTGGGCTTTATGAAGATTCAAAATATTTCTTTACTTGCTGCAAGTTTAATATGTTTTGGCAACTTATTCCACAGCCTAGAAACTGATGCTCGGAAGGATTTCTCTCCGTACATTGCTGTTTTGGTTTTTGGTACGCTCAAACGTAAATAGAAATCAGATCTCAGCATGGTCACTGTTATATACCTTTGGATCAGATCGCTTAGATACAGTGGTGCTGTTCACTCAGTACTTTGAATGTACGAAACAGGATCTTGTCCAGTGATCTGAAGCGTGCAGGAAGCAAGAGCAGCTGGAACAAAACTGGTGTTCCCTTTTGCCAGTGCATGACACCAGACGTGCACCACAGTTCTGTACTCCCTGTAGGCGGTTTGTTAGAGAAAGGGGGATATTATACAACAATGCATTGCCATAGTCCAATCGAGAAATAATAAGTCTTTCATATCTCATCATTTATGTACTTACGAATAAGTCCTATATTTCTTTTTGATAATAACAGGACTTACATATTGAATTCACCTGCTTCTCTATTTCTAGAGTATTATCCATTATAAGCCCTAGATTTCTTACAAACATGGAATAATTTATATATCTAGATACTACCTACATGCAAAGATTCTCAGTGTTCTTCACATGTTGTTTGAATGAGAAAACAATGAATTCGGTTTGATCCTTATTCAATTTCATCCAAATACTTGTGTGTTCAATACAAGTTTCTGTTGAAGATGAAACAGCATCCCATTGATAACATGGCTTTAAAACCATGTATACTTGTACACTTGATAATCACAATTCCAGATTAAATGCGATTATGCCACTATCAATCGAGTACGAAATCGGCACCACACGTACAGAAATAATCTTACAGTGATAGACATGAGCGTTCGATTGTCAGTGAAACTTTGAAAGACGGAACTTTAGATGAGACGTGCGGCAAAAATTACTCTGCTAATGAGTGTAGAGCCAAATAAATAATACAATGGAAAGTATCCTGATCACGTCGTTTTCCCGTGGATTGTCCTTTAGCGTTGATAGTCTAGTATTTATAGCAATACCGTTAGTAATAGTAAATATGACAATATAAGATAAACTGGGTCAAAGAAGAGAGAGAGAGAGAGAGAGAGAGAGCGAGCGAGACGCTTCAACCAAATCTGTGCTAAACCACGTCATTGCTTGTCACATTTTAATAACTGCAAATTACCTGGATATGTAAACTAGATAATCTGACATTATCCGTAAAGCGGTGATAATCAATAATGTGAGGATCCGACATCATTTGTAAGGCAGTGTTTTTTCTCTTCTCGTATGGCAACCTTTGTTTTCTAACAGCCTGTGTACACTCATGGACGATATTACATGTAACAGATTCTGCGTTCCAATACAAACACGCACGTAAACACAAAACAGCTAAAGTTCTAAACAGGATATCAACATAAACGAACGCTGATCGATTTGTATTTCGCATCCACCTTATAATGGCTAATTGAGAGCGCTAAAGTGCAGTTTTTTACTAATATAATTCTAACCACAACATGTTTAGGTTGCATCCTTGTACAGATTTAATATCTTTGGTATAACCCCAAGCTGTATCTGCCATGTAATCGCTTCATTTAGCGTATATCAATGTGATGCAATTCAAGATTCAGTTTGGAATAAATATATTGATTGATCGATTGAAATAATTCTTAATGCTAATGCTATTTTTCAGAACGTACCAACAGTTTTAGGTTCCACACAGATGAAAACGACGTAATTCCTATTTCTGTGGAACATTGGCTGCCAGTTGACTTCCGTGTAAGTAATTATCCAATTCTACTAATATTACCAAACATATCTTGAGTTTATTATAGCGCGTCTACACTTATCTCCAACCGAATAGCGAAAATTGAGTTTCTGATTAATTCAGTTGGAACCCGGCATCGAGAGTATAAACATGCAATCGAGAGATAATCTAGAAAATAATCCGATAGGTGGCGGCGTGATGCAACTAGGTTATTGGATCTAGCCTATAGCATATGTTAAAAATTACCAGCCGGGAAAACGGGAAGTGGACTTCATGTAGTCATCGACAACTTGATGGGTCAGGCGATATCTTTCACAGCCTATATATCAGCCCCCCAAATACATCTCGACTTGGAAGATTCTGGAATAATATATAACAGTCAGTCAATGTTGAAAGAAACAAGTCTGGTCATATATCAGGATCAAGAGTTTGAACTATTTTGCTAATTAATTAAATAGCCCCTAATTGGTACCATATTATTGTGTAATGTATCGCCATATTCTTAAATTGTTCTTTTCAAGTTGTCGTGAATTAGTTGAACCAGTCACGATGTGGCTCAATTGAGGATCTTTATGCACTATACTCTGTATACTATCGGATCCATTGGTTGTGATCTCTGTGTATCGTTTGCGAACCTAATTGAACTTATGATAGACGGACGCCCGGATAATTAGGTTACTGTTGGAACATGGACATTGTCCATAGCCGCCTTGGATAGATGATCATCTTGTATCACTGAACTGTTTCGGTCATCGAACTCCGGTTCCTGAACGGAGACGTATACTAGAAATAAACCATCCAGAACGCATGTTAGTTGAACTTCGGTATCCAGCGAAATAGAAACAATTTACAACAGCTTATAGCGGAGTTACTGTAAAGTGCATACAATTCTAACAGATTCAATAGAAATTACATAATCGTTTTTCCATTTCGTCGAGAATTCGTTATGTATTTATTGAATACGGTGGTGTATCGAGTAATTCAAGTAAGCGCAGTAATATTTTTAAAATTGCGATTTATAAAATATATTCTAATTTTCGCTGAATTCATTACATTTGTACATTTGATAGACGAACACACGTACATAGACCCAAAACTGTTGCCTGTGAGATCACTAGTTACTGTTTTACGGCTATTTATATGAACCCGACTACGGCATAATTTGTGGGCTAACTTCGCTACCAAACAAAATAAGGCTAAGAGACACACGCCCCGTAAAATAATTAATTTTTGCGAGACAAAACATTTAAAACTTTTTCATTTGCGTCAGTCGGCTAAGCATCGTCTTCAATAAGCCGTCGAATAGGACGCTTTCACGACCTTTAGCGAGAACATGTTCCCACCAGTAGAGCCCCATCCTCGTAGTATGGCTCGATAACGTCATACAGCAGCCGATGTATGTTTTCGTCTTGTTGCTAAACTTGTCGTTGTCGTATTTCAGGCGAGATATGCTCCACTGTTTATTGATAACGGCTATGACGATACCAGCTTCATATCGGGGATAACGGAAGATGACGTAGCCGCCATTGGTATCTCGTCCAGGACTCATATCAGCGCCCTCATGTCAGCGATAAGGCAGCTACCCGAAATAGAACTGGTACCTTCCATACCAGTAAGTGACCAGTCAGTGACGGTCCATGTCTGTAAATGTTTTTATTGTTGTTGAATATGATGATGATGGTAATAATAATAATAATAATAATTATTATTATTATTATTATTAAGCCATCATATGTCCTGTAGAGTTGTCAAATTACAATCTCATTATGAACATTATTGAGGTATAGTTAGATGCGCGCACGCACACCCGTACACATACTCGCGCGACCACACACACATATACGCACGCGCGCGCGCGCCCGCGTGCATACAGTATCACATTCGGGGTAGGACAGAGGGAGAGAGAGAGAGAGAGAGAGTAGTTTCACAAACTCGTGTACAATAACTACAATTTGGCATAATCCTGTACCAATAACTTTCCATACACGATCAGGATAGCGTCAACAAATGGCTGCGGGATGTAGGTCTCCAGATGTACGAAGATAACTTCACCAGATGTCACATTGTCACTACGAGTCACTTGGACATCCTGAGAACGATGACGAAGACAGACATCAAGACTGATCTCGGAATAACAAAAGCTGGTAATAAACTACGAACTTTGGCTTTTACTAGTACGGTGTTGTTGTTGTTGTTGTTGTTGTTGTTGTGGATGTTGCTAACCCATTAGAGACGTCTACGGACAGTTAACCTACGCTTAATGGGCTGTAGAACAACTGGAATTACGATTAATCCGAAAATAACTATTTGCTCCAGTAATTCTGGAATATTAATTTTCCAAATACCTGGGTTTTTTTCTTCCTATCATTAGGGCGCCTCCGTGGTCTAACTGATAGCGCGTTGGATCACAGAGTTGAAATCTCGGCGTGGGCATATCTGAAGGGTGTTTCATCTTTGACTTTGCACCATTACCTTTGGAGGTCGCTTGGCCCATTTAGCCTACCACGTGTACAAAAGCGTCCATAAAACATCAATAATCAATCATCGATTTGTTCCTTACGATTCAGTTCTCTCCATTTTATTATCTGTACACAGGACACATTCGACGCTTGAAGTTGGCCTTATTGAGTCTGCGGTTACCCACAATTGGTTAGTCGGTTATAATCTCTGAAACGCTTATTATTATTATTATTATTATTATTATTATCCAGAATAATCACAGAATAATCACAGAATTCATAGAATTGTTTATGTACAAGCTATTTAATAAACTGTTTCTTACCATGTTTTCAGTGGAGCAAGAATTGGAGGGAGTAAAAGATGAGATCAAAAGTTTGGAATCTCGCAACCTGGCGTCCACGAATCCCAACGAATTTCAATTCTGGGAAGATCTCCGCAAGGCGCGTCTCATTCCGGATACCGCTGCGTTCATGCACGATTTGGATCTAAAAGGTGAACTTTGGCTCTGCGGTTCGTGATTGATTTATTCCAGCAATTAAGAGGTCCTAGTTTTGGCATGCAGTAGACAGCTTGAAGATGACAGTCATTTCCCCAATATATCCCAATCCTGTCACAAGTGTCACATACGTACCCTCCCCACCCCCAATAGAAGAATTGTATTATGCGCGTATAGTATTTCTTTCACGAAACAATATATTCCGTGCATAGCCAGCACCAGAGTAGTCCTGTAATAAGGATGATTTCTCCTGGTGAATTAGAAGATACTCTTTTATTGCCTATGACACCCACTTACAGAAGATCTTCAACTTGTCTGCACGGTACCAATTTTAGCCCGTAGAGATACATTACTCACTCATTAACTAGCCCAAGTCTAAACTTTTCCCACCCGTCCAACCACATAACCAGTCATCAACCAACCGAACTTCGCTTCTTTACCCTTTCGATCCATTTAGCCTACGATGTGCACAAAAGTGGCCGTAAAACACAAATCATCATCATCATCATCATCATCATGTGATCCCGGGTTTCCTCTTCCGGCTCGTCCGTCTAGCTTCATTTACCCAGTCAGTCAACCATATTTATGTGGGTTGCCCTATGTTGCAGTGGATAGAGGCGATGGCGATTCACACCTACAGGCGAAGGTTCGAATCCCAGTGATTCCTTCGTTTCGGGGATATCTCGCCCGATAGTCGACCTTCGGCCACATGCTCCCGGTGTAGCAAGTCATTGGCCAGTATTTGTGTCGTTGTTTACTGTTGCTTGGTTACCGGATACAGTTGTCTTCTGTGTTCTTTTAACTTCAGAGAAGCTGACAGAACTGAGAAATTTCGTCATCACCATCTACGCCGTAGGCAACGCCCTCTGGCTGACGCTGATATTCACGCTGATCGATAAAAGTGCCCTGAGAATTCTTGGAACAACAGTGCTTGGTAAGTAGTTTTCTCGGTGCATGTGTTTGTTGCCAAAAGTGAGTTGGTCGGTGTATTGGTGGTTAGGTGAGCGAATGAGTAAGAAAGCTGATCTAGGAATGACCGAGTGAGTTAGTGAGCGAGTGAGCGAGTGAGTGAGTGAAGGGGTCCGTGAGCCAGTGAGTAGCATTATATGAGAAAACGTCCGACATTTAATGCTACTCCCCTGTTGACCCTTCTACGGACTCACCAATAAGACATCCGTATGATTTAATGGAGAAAAAACAACAACCCGGGGACACCCTTTATGGGGCTGGGGGTCGTAGTGATAGAGATGCAGACAAGAAATTTAAATCGAATTCACTGACTCGCCGTTTCAAATTTTCAGAACTATGTTCACAAATATAATAAATTATGTCGAAATGTGAAAACGATCACCCATATATATTAAATAATCCAGTTCAAGGTTCTGATTAATCGACTATTAATGGCCTGTGCGCGCCGCCATTTTGAAGCTAGACACACCCCGGAAGCTCCTGAATGCTGATGCCACTTGAAACAAGCAATTTGACCGGAAGTCTGTATAGCCCACTTAAAGTCGTAATGGCGGCTCTCCAATAATTCGTATTATTTCCTTATATCCATGATATCAAGTATAGTTCATAATTATTATGTTAAGGGGGGATGCATTATATAACCAATGCTTCAAACATCCTCCTTTTCAACATTCTATATGTATTTACTTTCATTAAAATTATGTATTATGAATGTTGATACAAACGAATTGAATCGAATTGAATTGAATTATTATTGCGAAGTTTTTATTTACTGTTAAAGCAGTACATATTTAAGTTATGTTATCTGAGGATGAAATGTCCCTTTAAATCATTGATAAACGTGTACCTGGTTTGAAGGGGTCGATTTGTTTGTTAGATACGGTTACACTGCTTGACCACTTAAACCTGTACACTGTGTTCTTAGCCCTGGTAACGAATTATAGATCTTCAATTAAGGCATATGACTAATCAGAAATATTTAAATTACATATATCTCAATCACAACGTAGTCTGGCTTAAGTGTAAACACATTGATTTTATTACAAGTAATAGTAATTAGTATGTCTTTGGCTATATTATTATTATTATTACTATTATTATTATTATTACCCTATATATATCCCATTAGACTTGGTATTCGTCGTGGTGTTTGGTTTGACTATCATCATCCAGTTTATCTCCATGTTGTTCCACCGTCTTTCCACTTGGATGCACATCACTGCACGAGCACCCTATTGCTGCCGGAACCCCTACAACGCCACCTGGTCTTGGAGGGAACTGACCCGACCCGGGAGAGACTCGGAGACGACGGAGCGCGGGGAAGAAGACAACAGCGCCGAGATCCAGACCGCCTATACGAACTATGGTGCTATTTATAACGATCGGGAGCAGTTGCTGGATTAGAGCGACTCTAATGTGGGAACGCTCGACACTCTCACACACGCGTACACACACGCACACACACACACACATGTACTCGTACGATTTGTGAAGGTAGGACTGTTGAGCTGTTCGAACTCTTAGAATGAAGCTGACGTCAGCTTCAGTGGTGTCGAAGTGTTTTTGTTTTTAGCACCGAATCACAGGCTGACCAGAGGACCAGAAGACTGGGTATAGTTGTTCAGGTCTCACTTATGTTCAGATTTATATATTTATGTAGGGTTTACGTATTTGATGTATTTTATACATACTGCAAATCGCCAAATGATGACGACGTATTAGGTTGGCGAATTTGATCATCTGGGCCAGATGGCGACGTTTTAATTTGGCGAATTCTTGGTTCTAGAATTACGGAATTTCTTAATTTTATCTGTAATACAAAGTCCGAAATATCTGTACAAATCCACGAACATTGACTCAAATCATACCGTCAAAACGCACCGACAGATGTATACAAGGCACACTTAAAAACACTCTCAAAGCGAACATAATCGAAGTTGTGTTTATTCCTGCTTCGTGTCCTGGTGAATTGTAGCCGTTAGATGTCGCCGGCAACAAACCCTTCAAAAACGACCTGCGCCATAAAGGCAATGAGTGGTATAGAGGCAAGATTAGTGAATCCTTAGCATCTGGTCATAACAGAGCCGAAACACAGGCTAACTTGAGGATATCGACCCACTGCACTCTGTTTGGATAAAAAGACATATTATTCTCAATGGCTGGGTAGACTCGGGGTTATCATAAGACATATTTGATATTTACATTTTTAACTTAGATTAATTCCCTTACTTTTGCGGTGAAATAAACATTTCTAATACTAAATATAAATATAATTGACCAACGTTCAATTTAATTGTTGCATGTTAGATTAATTTGCCTACACAAGTTCACAATGTGAAGAAAAATAGTGAGCCTTCAACGATATTTATGATTGTGCATTATACTGTAAAACGGAAAATGTGACGTCGTTTTAATTTGGCAATTTTATTCCATTCGCCAAATTCGTCAACTTAATACGATCGTCAACACCTATATATAGTATATGTATGCATGCATGTAGTGCCATCATATATTTGTAACATAATGCACACGCACGGATGCACACACGCACACACAACTACACACACACACGCGCGCACATACGCACACATACCCATCACCAAAATACACATAATGATTACAAACACTATCGTAAAAATATACCGAATAACATGAAAAGTCATTGGCTGATATCTTGGTCGATAAAACCTAATAGTGATATGTTTCATTAAGCGGGTGACGTATACTGTAACCGACAAGTATTTAACGCTCCTTGTCATAATGCTCACACACTTTGTCAAAGGCTTTAGCTGATCGTTTTGTGCTGTCGCTCGATTTAAACGACCTCCATAGATAAATCAAATGGCGTCAGTCCCACTGTTCAATATAGTCTGTCTGTTTGACACCAAATATTCGAAATTAGACCCCAGATTTTAGAAGAACGATGAAAACAAGTCTCTCTCTGTATTTGTGTGTGCCCCTTGATCAGAAGTCTTTCCACAGGTTCTATTTTGAAATTCTGGCCAAAATTGCAATAATTTACAATTTATACGCGTGCTTGGCGTGGGCACTCCTATAGCCTGACGATTCGAATATTGGATTACAAACATCCGTGTTAGACGAGTTTCTAATTGATATAAGATAATCGTGCGTCTGGAATCACACTCATATACGCCTTACGACAATCTAGACACACCCGAGATAACCTCAGACGGGCTCCATTTTCTGGAATGAAACATACTAAAAGACGTAATATCTTTTGTACATTTCTATCAAACGCCCAGCTTCGGTTTAGGTAAATATACGTTCCAGATAGAATGCCTCCGTGGTCTAGCGCTAGCGTGTTGGATCACAGATCACTCCCACTCGTGTTCGAATCTCGGCGTGGGCACGTCTCGAGGGTGTTTCATCTTTGACTTCGCTTCATTACCTTTGGAGGTCGCTCGGCCCATTTAGCCTACCACGTGCACAAAAGTGGCCGTAAAACACCAATCATTATCATCAGATAGAACCACGATCGACAATTTATGGTTCTAATTTATTTGAGCAGATTTGGGCCTAAAACACCCGGAATATTTATTTACTGCTAACAGAACACCAGTTTGCTCGAATTTGTTTCGATCGTGTACTAAAAACAACTATTCACTTTATTCTTCGACAGCTTCGCGACACCTTCAATGATGTTTAGGAGCCGCGTTTTGTTTAGGTTCTTCAATGATGTTTAGGAACAGCGTTTTGTTTAGGTTCTTCAATGGTGTCTAGGAACCACGTTTTGTTTAGGTTCTTCAATGATGTTTAGGAACCACGTTTTGTTTAGGTTCTTCAATGATGTTTAGGAACAGCGTTTTGTTTAGGTTATTCAATGGTGTCTAGGAACCACGTTTTGCTTAGGTTCTTCAATGATGTTTAGGAACAGCGTTGTGTTTATGTTCTTTGCCGCTGATTACCTCCAAGAAAACGTAACTCGTGTTTTGTTTACTTTACTGATTCTTACTTTGGAAACGCGTTTAAGTATTAGCATACTTACAATTTTATACGGCATCATATATTTATAGTTCGTATCGTTATCTATACTTAATAAAACCGTCATATTTTACTCTGACGTGTCGACAGAAGGGTGTTTCATCTTTCACTTCGCCTCATTACTTTTGGATATCGCTCGGCCGATTTAGCCTACCCTGTGTACAGAAGTGGCCGTAAAAGAGCAACAGCTGACGTGCCGATTGCGTCAATTGTACAGGATCAACGACGTCCAGACCAAATTTAAGATATCGCAACGCAGTACACAATAACTTATAGCAACAAAAACACACTAATATTGTACTAGCTGTAGCATATTAACGTAGAACAAAAATAAATACATTTCTATGATTTCTCCTTTTAATTTTTGATACATTTAGTTACTTTCGATTGTATTAGTGTTTATTAGTAGTGTTTTCACAGGAGTCGGGGAATAAATTATGTACATACCTTTTTTATATATTTGTTTTCGGAGGGGAACGTTGTGGAATTTTAAACGTTGCTAAGAAAAAAAGGGACTGGTGAGACATTACACATGTCTCGGCAAGAAAAGTCGCCACTCTGGATTCAGTCCCCTGAAGAAACGTCCAGAGTTTGAATTCACGGTTCGAGATTCTCTGTGCCTGTGCCTTATTATACACAGCTAAAACACACACACATATTGGCTCATAACACACACACGCACAGATAATATATATATATATATATATATACATATATTCCAATGCCACCAATAATAATGGTACATTATATTAAATATACATTAGTATTATTACCTTCAGCTGAGCACTGGCAAAACATTTACAAAGGTGAGCCATTATACGTGTAATTGTTCTGACAACAAACTACTGTGCAAATGTTTGAATTATAAATAATGTATGAAGAGAGATGATCGTAATCGAAAAATGGTATACTTAGCAAGTTACATCATTCCCATTACACGCCTTCTCTGTATAACTAGAACCTTGTTACATAAAGTGATATTATCTCTGGATTTTATGTATGACTACATCCGCTGTTATACTGGGTACGACATAAACATGATAGCTGTAAGTCTATATGTTGTTATTTTGAATAACATTACGTGTCACGCACATACACACTCACGAACAGACACACAGACGCACACAGGCACGCACATAGATACGCACACACCCACACGCGCTCGTGCACACACACACACAGAGAGAGAGAGAGAGAGAGAGAGAGCTACATCCGTTGTTATTCTGAATAACAACATGATTTATAATAAGTGACGTTAAAATGATCCGGGACATGACTATATATTACATATATTTATAAGTACCAAATAGTCATAAATATTTGACCAAGAGCCTGAGTATTGATAACAACAAATATTTGTTACTGATAAGAATGTATACTCATAGAGATAATTGAAACGGCAGGGGGGGGCGCTGTTGTTGATACCTACATAACAATTATTATTATTAATATTATTAGTATTAGTAGTTGTAGTAGTAGTAATTGTAATAGTAGTAGACGTGGCTGTAGAAGTAGTAGTAGTAGCAGTGGTAATAACTGTAGTGGTAATGGCAATAGCAGTATTAATAACCCTAGTTGTAGTAGTGGTAATATAAATTATCAAGATAATGATGATGAAATGAAATAATCGGATGAAACACCCCACAGAAATCGGACTATGGTAAAATAGCAATAACAAAACAACAACATTACCACCAATACTGCTACTACTACTACTACTACTACTACTATTACGGCTGCTACCACTACTACTAGCAAACACACACACACACACACACACACACATATTTGTCGCGTACCAAAAGCGAATTAGCTGGGCCCCACAAGTTGATGAGTAGCCCAGACCGATTTTTAGGTCTACGCATATGTGGAGGTATAGAACATTTTATATTTAGATTTAGATTTATGGAGGTAGAGGTCTGAAAGGATGTTTAGATATGTTGATGTGCTGTGCCTGTGCCATTCTATATGCATCCTAAAAACATAGTTGGTTGATATTACACTCATCAAGCGTTTGGATGGCTTCTTATTGTCTGACGGAATGAAGTTCTGGTAAATGATAGATTGTGAGGACAATACATCGACTTGATGGCTGGATGATGTTTACGATGATGTATATTAATATATGATGTTCGTAATATCATAATAACAGTAATTACTGGTTTCCTCAGTAAGAGACACTTACAGCGGGTCTGTAGTTTAATGGATAGATTAACTATCGAACTGATGACACAGCTGGTGGAGAGAACCTAGCCGGCTGTCCAGCTGGATGCAAAAACTCCGCTGGTAATACTACCACAGCTGGACGTGGAACGCCAACCTCTGGTACCCCACGAAATATGATTGTAAACGGTAAATGTTGCTGTTTTGCGGCCACTTTTGTACACCGATCTGTAACCAACCACGCTACCAGTTAGGCCATGGAGACGCCCCCATGAAGGATGATGGGACAGTAGTTGAATGTATTACAATATGAGAGGACACGTCTTTGGTTGATCAAGGTATTATATGACAGTTAGTGCAACACCTCCGTGGCTGACTTGGTAGTGTAGTAGACCGGAGACCTCTGGGATCGGAGTGCGAATCGTGTCTGGCCTGCATTTGGAGGTTGTCTTCGTCTTTCACCCGCTGGACCTCTCTGCCGTCAGAACTTGCTTGGCTCATTTAACCTATACCTCATATATAGAGATCACCGTAAGACAACAATATTTTACATTTGCTAACATTTGGTGACACTTGGGAGGGGGGCTCATCAAGGGTCGGTAACGAAATAGGTGAGTACCACCAAACGTACTATCGGCTTAAAAGGTCATATAGTATTGTCACCCTTTTGTCGCCTATTTTGATATACAGCAGAACAGCGTATAATAATGCCGCAAACGAAGTGAGATATTAAACAGATAAGCAAGCAAGCAACATACCAAGCAAGCAAGCAAACAAACAAACAAACAAAACAGTGTAAACAAAACTTGATACATTTATCGAAATGAAATTTGTTGATATCATAGTTTGAAAATAATAAGCCATATGTAAAAAGTCACTTGAGATGAAAAACAACTTCCTGCACTAAGCAACAACAACCACAACAACATCAACAACAACAACCAAAATCACACACGCATGCACATACAGAGGCAGTGATGAGTCCCGTACACAAGTATCAGTATGAAAAATATCTTATTATGTCTCCTGATGAATAGTGCTAACACACACACACACCTACACACACACACACACATTCACACACACACACTGGTGAGACATTACACATGTCTCAGCAAGAAAAGTCGCCACTCTGGATTCAGTCCCCTGAAGAAACGTCCAGAGTTTGAATTCACGGTACGAGATTCTCTGTCCCTGTGCCTTATTATACACAGCTAAAACACACACACACACACACACATACACACACATACATACATACACACGCACGCACACACATTCACACACACACACACACAGCCAGATATATATATATATATATATATAGAGAGAGAGAGAGAGAGGATCTCATCATCAAACTGAGATTAATTATGACGAGTTGATTAAATGAAAACTAATTAATTACACTTCCTCACCATCTTCCCAACGAACACCTTTCCATCATTTAACCGATGAGGATAGATCTGGTCAGAGAAGGTTCGTGCACATAATTAGATAACGTCCTATAGAGACCCACGGGAAGAGAGAGATGATGAGCAAACATGACTTTTATCTTCTAATTTATTCTTTTTTGGGGTCGTAATACGTACACTCAACTGCAACCTTATGCCTTTGAAAAAGCTTTTATCTATCTATCTATCATTATCTATATATATATATATATATATATATTATATATAGAGTATATACTGGACAAAAATAGGACGCGTCAGCGACCTTGCCGGTTATGATCTGGTGTTGTGCGGCTCCTTTACAACTTGATCTTACACCTCGTCGGCTTATGGAATGTCAGAGTGAAGAGGCTTCTGTGCGGGCCTCGGAAAACTTACCTGGTCGGGGGAATTTTTCACCTTGTTTTGTTTTCTCTGCGTTAATTGAAGAGCTATCCTAAATCATGTTATTCTCAGTACAAGTTGTCAGATTGTTTTAAAAGAGATTAAAAATAGCCGATGTTTCGTTGGGTGAGAGCGTCTGTTTATAAATGCAGCCACACGTAGCCACACGCATAGGCACATATACACACACGCTACACACATAACCAGGTACGAGGATAACCCATTCGCGTCCATCATCAACTTAGAAAGAATCATTACACGTTGTAATAGGAAATGACGTCATTCTGGTTTATTTATTTTTTATTACGCGATGATAAAGACAATTATTAAATATTATTTTTCGTGTAATGGCCGTTATTATTCGGAATTCACTCTCTTGACGAAGTGAGATATTTAGATGTTATAATTACATCTCGTGTTCCTTAAGCAGGCGCTTTTCCACTCGCTTCCAAAGCAGAATTAGACATAATAGAGCAACACACACACACACACGCACGCACGCACGCACACACACACGCACACATACACACACATATGCGCGCGAACACACACGCACGCACGCACGCACACACGCACACATTACTAGTCCGAATGTGGTTATTCTAAGGACCTTTTCATTTCGTTGTAGGAATCCGTGCATTCTGGAGCGATCCACAACTCTCTAGAATGTATCCTACTTCCACCCGCCACTCCGCCCCCCAGTCGTAGACGTATAGCCCACAGTATGGATAAATAAATCAGAGGCGGCGTTAAAAATAAATTCAACAACCAGTTGATAGGTTCGAACCGAGAAACGTCCATCTTACAACCCCAGAACTTTACTGCTTCTGGGAACGAGCAAGACCCCAAGGAATAATATGTATTTAAGTGCGTGAGCTCTTGGTCCAATCTCCGCGCTAGTCACTCCTTGGACATACGACCATGGGACTGCTCCCCTGGGGAATTGTCCTAGACTCGAGTACACAAGTCCGATTCGAACCCCGATACGGACGCCTTCAGTGCAGCGCTTTAGCTATTGCGCAACGTTCTAACCAGAATGGCGTTTTTAAGAAACTCCAAATGAAAAGCGCGGAGTGAAATCTGAATCGTTATCGAGTGTTAATCTGCGGCCCGATAAGCGTTATCTTTCTCAGATTGTTTTAACAAAGGGTCCAGATTTCAAAACAAATCCCAGCGCCTTGTTTCTGTTCAAGAGAATTCTATTTGTCGTTCGTCACGTGAACAAATTGTGTTTTAAAAATCGACACATACCGCAGCCGGTGATCAGCCGTTAATAAGCTACAAGTAGGACATATATGTAGCTTATTATACAGATCACTACCACCCGTGTTCAAATCCGGGCGTGGGCATATCTGAAGGGTGTTTCATCTTTGACTACGGTTCATTACCTTTGGAGGTCGCTCGGCCCATTTAGCCTATACCATGCGCACAAAAGTGGCCGTAAAACACCAATCATCATCATCACAAGTAGCACACACACACACACAATAATATATATATATATATATATATCACACAGTGTTAATCGCATACAGGATTCGAAAACACGCCGGTAGCGAAAGATGGGAACACGACGACAGATAACGCACTTATACGACCAGCTGTCCAACCGGACAATTCTCGGCATATTCAGTGAGCTAACCAGCCAGTAAGCCGACCATCCAGCCAGCCAGCTGACTGGCTGGGCCGCCAATAGCGAGCGTACGCTGCTTCGTTCTATCCGTTTTATCATTCTAAAAATAACTACTCGGGTACGCGGAGTTACAATTACGTACGCCGACACATTTTCGCCGACGTACCAATCGTGGACGGATTACAGTAAGTCTTAATATAGCCGACACCCGCATAGGGCGACCAATGAGGGATTGCTTCCCCAGTCGGTGATGTGCAGCGACTGATTTGTTTAGTAGAGTCGACGTTCTAATCAGGTCAGCGAGTTACCATACTCACAGATTAGACGAGCTTTCTGTATTTTACTGATTCAACGGGATTTATTTTTCCGCACTTTTTGTAAAAACTTTACTTTATTTATTAGATAGTTTAATGCTGTTTATTTACTATAACGATTTCATTGTACCCCAGTCATACATTTTTTTTGGGTGTTCATTATAATAGTCATATGATATGATTACAGAGGTTCTCCTGTAGAAAATTTTAAACAATTTAGTAAGAATATTACCGGCAGAAGAGGCAGGGGGGGGGGAACTGTAAGAGGATTTGTGATTGGTTTTGTTCGCATGAGAGTAGCGTAAACAATGTTGACATAGATTCTTTGTCAGACCGGAAGTGAACCCAGCTGAAGTTTGATCATTTCGTCAGATACAGAAGAGGAGAAACTGTGGCCTAGAAAGAGATTGTTTCTAGCTGGTAGCTCGTAGGGGAATTGGGGCAATGGCGTTTCAAATAAATAAATAGATTATTGAGTCAGCCTAGGGGGCGTCCGTGGTCTAACTGGTAGCGCGGTTGGCCCCAGATCTATAGTACCTGGGTTCAAACCCCGGTTGGGCTATATCAGAAGGTTGTTTCAACGTTCTCTTCGCCTCATTAGCTTTGGAGGTCGCTCGGCCCATTTAGCCTACCTCGTGCACAAAAGTGGCTGTAAAACAGCAACATTTACATCAATATTATTTACATTGAGTCAGCCAACTTGTCAATCGTTGAATATATTTAATAATGTGTTAATGGATGGATTAATAAACGAACGAACAAACGAATAAATAAATAAATGAATCAACAATATATGAATGAATGAATGAATGAATATTTGATTAACACCTCTCTGATAGAATACCTAAAACGGGAAAACTAATCACCGAGACTGGTGGCTTTTTCATGGCCAAACTGGAAGCGTGGTTGGTAACAGATCTACACCACTTGGGTTCAAACCTGTGTCGGATCATGCGCGAGGGGTGTTTCATCTTTCATTTCCCCTAACTAGCTTTGGTGGTTGCTAGGCCCATTTAGTCTACCGAATGCACAAAAGTGCCCCTAAAACGGCAACGTTTCGAATTATCACCACCGAGTCCGCAAACCTGGCTGGCTGCCTGCCTGCCAAAACACACCTGCCTGAACGACGACACCGGCCTTACGCTTACACGTTCTACCCATGCGCGGATCGACGTGTAAACGTATTGGAGCGTTGACGGTTTCGGTCGAGAGGCAAATATTAGCTTAGAGCTCGCCTTGGAAATATCATGGAGAAACTTCAGACCTTCGAAGAAACCCATTGTCAGCATCATCCCATTGTAAGCTGAGATAATGTCGACGACAACTCGTTGATTGTTACCTGTTGTAGGTCCGGCTATAGACAGGTAGAGCCCTTCTATGTCGGATCCTTTATGATCTTTGAGTGGTTCTAAGCTGTCTTAATCTCCGGATCTGTTCTATAAAAAATCCTAGCTTACAGTACACCGCATTGAAGGCGTAAATTCCGGAGCAATAAAAGTGCGTCTTGGTAACCGCTAAATCTGGTACGCGTCTAGCAAACCTCCACCCCCCCCCAGACTCAATCACCCACACCCACTCGTGCGTGCGCATGCAAACAACTCAACGAAACAAAATAAATAACGCACTGAAAAACAAATCGTAGATACTCAATGGGAAAAGGGATATCATGACCACAGTCCACGCCATTTCCCATTGGTGATGACGTGGGTGGTTAAGAAGGGACACCATTGCATAGTCAGCAAAAAAGTACTGTAGATCGGCAACTTTTGACGACCGTATTAAGTTGGCGAATGGCAAAAAATCGCCGACGGTAACATTTTCCGTTTTACAGTAGAGCACACAATCATAAATCTCGTCGAAGGCTGAATATTGCATTTGTCACGGTGCCCAATAAGAATGCCAAGTTGACAATGCTACCATTTCGAAACTGTTAGTAGCTTTCGCCGGGGAACCGATCAAAATGCAGAATTACAAACTGGTGACACTGTCCAAGAATGTTGGCAATGAACCGTGATATTTCAAGATGAATTCTGATTGATTTGTTGTTCGGGGAGAATCCCCAGGCTGTCGCCTATTCAGCACAGCCTCTGCGTTGGAGTGGTTGAGAAACGCCTGCCCGGCCACCGCCCACAGGGGGAGCAGTACGGAAAGATGGAGCCGAAATAACCTGAGGATGGTCACTGCCAGAGTGTTTTAGGTCACCAGGGGGTCTTTAACGTCCCCCTTTATTAATAATAATTTAGTTTAAAAGGCAGCGCCATTTCACGTGGTCATCATTAGTGAGCTCCGGTGGCCTAGCGGTTAAGCACTCGGCACTTGGTGCCAACGGTCGCAGGTTCGAACCACGTAAGAGGTCGAAACTTGTCCAGGGATTAATTTCTCGGCTCACTACATCGTGGGTGGCTGACCACGTTAAATGGCGCTGCCGTCTCCACTGAATTATTTAAATTTAAGGGGGACGTTAAAAACCCCCTGAGGACGTAAAACACTCTGGCAGTGACCACCCTCAGGGTATTTCGGCTCCATCTTTCCGTACTGAAAGAGGAAATTCCGTAATTTTAGAATCAAGATTTCGCCAAATTACAACGCAGCCATCTTGTCCAGATTATCAAATTCGCCAACTTAATACGTCGCTACCATATGCCGATTTACAGTAAAGGTTTCGAGGTAATTGAACCGCGCTTAAACGTGTTTTAGCGACCCTGTAAGTACAAATTGATTTGCTTTGAGATTACAAAAAATATGAAAACCCACACACATGGACACAGACACACACACGGACACACACGCACACACACCGAGAGACGGAGAGAAACGGGCGTGTGTCATGGCTTCTATTTCGCTGCCCTATTTTCCAGAAACGACCACCACGCGAAATATGACACGTCCATGTTAATGAACCACCTCCATGTAAACAACGACCAACATATCCTTTGTTGATATAAAATAATACATCATAAGAGGTATAATTCGTTGGGAATTCCTTTGATCTTTGCTTTGATGTCGCTATAATATTATAAAGCTCGCGAGAAATAACAGTCTGGATACCACGCATCTATTATATATATATATATATATATCATTGTTCGGTAATTTCCCTGTATGCGCGGGATTCATCATGTGACGCCAGTTGACTGACCAATTAGCTCCGTCTAGTGACACACGCGGACACACACACACACACACACGCAGAGAGAGATGTTTTTTGTATTTATGTACGTGAAACTATTCTCCCAATACGAGAAGATGTTTGTCTTGTTCTTCGGTTATCGATACATTATAAGTTGATATTAAATTACAGGTTGGAGTATATGTTTATGGATGTAATGTTTTATAGATGTATATGCTTAGTACTCTGATCCAGTGCACACACACACACACGCGCGCGCACACGCAGAGAAAGAGTCAGTCAGGTGGTCAGTCAATCAGTCGGTGATAAATTTAGGCTGCACAATAAGTGTACCATAGTTCAAGAAAATCATCTGTATTCGCCTACTCAGCAGTTTTCACACGCGTTGACATTTGTACTTAGTACAGACAAGGGCCAAATAAAACGATATGGGACACAACACACACACACATACACACACACACACACAGAGAGAGAGAGAGAGAGAGGTGCCACAGATCTACACATTAGTGGTTTAGCCAACTAATATTCAATTAGCCGTCAAACAATTGTCGAAGTGACGAGTACACGAAATTCGCGTGACTGGAAACAATAATTAACACCGGCCATTAATGTGTCATTGTGTCACCGACAACGCCGCCATGTCGATGATAAATTGTGGCAACATACAACGAAACAATTCTCCCCGCATCCACACCTTTGGCAGGTAACTAATTAACATATACATCAGGTGGCAGAATGTGCCAAAAGAAACCGAACCTCCTCCTTCCTGACGAACTCGCAAATGGACTGAAGTGGCTCCGTGTTTTTTCGCGTGTTTTTTTTTTGGCGGCCTGCGTGTTTTGTTTCTAGCGTTTTATATTTCGATCGTGTTGCCATTCGTTCGTCAGCGTTAGCGATCAGCGCCAAGTTAACGTGTTGTTTGTGTTGTATTGCGTTCTTTTATCTGACGAATGCAGAAAGGTCGAGTGAGACACTCAAAAGGGGGATAAATAAGAAAGAAAGTTCCGAGATAGTTCTCATCTCGGGGTCATCGCTGTACCGGGATTTTGTATGGCTCGTGCTAGTAAGGAGGCTCTCGTAGATCCCAATAAAATAATAATAATAATAATAATATCATCATCATTAATATAATATAATATTATTATTATCAGTATATCATCATCATCGTCATCATCATTGTTGCTTTTGTTGTTGTTGTCTTGTTGTTGTTGTTGTTTCTGTCTACTGAAAATGGAGATGAAGTTATGAAGTTTCCTAGATAAAGTCAACACCGGGATTCGATCCGATGACCCGTCTGTAAGTTGTGCAGCGCACTACCAAAATGCCGCTTACGGTATGCTGTTGTTATCGTGTTATGCTGTTATTGTGTTGTGATGTTATTCTGCTATGATGCTATTGCGATATGCCGTTAGCCCTGTATGCTGTTATTCTGTAATGATATCAGGATGTATGATATATTGCTATATCGCGTTATGTTGTTATTGTGCAAAATCTCGAGCAACGTTCGTAATAATAATTGTTACGTTTTATTAAAAAACAGTGTACACAAAAAGGGGGGGGGGTTCTAATATTACGGTGAGCCTATTGTAATATTATATATCTGTGATGTTATGAAGTTACAAGAAAATCTCATTACGAATGTTCGATATCCAGGGCCCAGTTTGCAGTTTACACGTTGTAACCTTCCCACATTCTGTGTGGAACGCCGCCGAGTTTGTTTACGAAGTCAATCAGCCATTTATATCAATTGAAATATCTCTGTTGTGTTATAAGCTCATCCTGTTATTGTGAGAACATTACTTATTGAAATATCCGTATTTTATTAGTAATTTCTAAAGCCGCTATGACGCCATTGCGTCCCGCGTGCTACTGTGGCCGTCTTATTAAATGTAGTGTACTTTTTACTGCTTCAGTCATTTCAATGCCAAATCTCTATCCAAATAGTTAAATAAATACCTCCGAAAGCACAAATTGTATGTACGACTCCAAATGACATGTTTTCTTAGAACACGGAGAGCTATTATGTGTTGTTATATTTGCTGGATGGGCATATTATGTTTTAAGTCATTTACAGGTTTTTTTGTTGTTGTATTATACCTGCTAGTAAGGGCGCTTTATTAAATATACATTATTATTATTATTATTATTATTATTATTATTATTATTATTATTATCAGTGTATTCAGATGTTAGACATTTTATGATGTTACTGCATGCATCACGATGTCATGGCAACGTGCATCGATGTTGTTATGGTGTTATAGTTTCGATGGCGTATGGTTATGTTATTGATGTTAGAGTGTCAGGGGCGTTGCGGGTTGTTAAATAGACGGGCAGATGGTTAAGTAAGAGATAGAAGGTAGTTGGCGTTCTTTATCCATCTTCTCACCGGATGCTGACATGGCGTAACGATGAATTATTTCCTTTGACAGGTGCTTATCGTAATATTAAATACGAACCATGTAAGTTGGTGGTTGAGTACGTATTTGTTAAGCTTTCATATGAGAAAAAAATATATACAAAATTGGTGTTAACTGAATGAACACACACACACACACACACATATATATATATATATATATATATATATATATTAACCAGTTACAATACAGACAGTAGTGGTAGTAGTAGCAGCAGCAACAACAACAACCACTACCACAACCACTACCACAAGAATATTGTGCTCGAGTTTTATGCGCGGGATCGTCGCTTCAGAATTTTGTAATTCGGTGGAAAGCTTCGGCTAAAATTGAACAACGAGCGAGATATGTAGCAGGAAACATTCGAAACTTCATACGAGACCAGCGGCAATCTGGTGGATGTTTTGTCCCGGTTTTTACCGCTGGTAAATAGTGAGCGGGGGATGGAGTGGTGGTGATGATGGTGGTGGTGGTGGTGGTGGTGGTCGGGCCCGACCAGTCTTCTCGATGGATGGTTGGATGGATGTATAAATGTATACATAGATTGATAGATGGATGTCCCAATGGCCGGGGGGGGGTCGCAGGGAGGGACAAGGACGCTTTGGCGGAGCGGTAACGCCGATTCCGGCGGAAACGATTCCGGAACAATCGCTTCCGGAAACGAGAACCGCAACGGGACTTATCTGGTTCGTTGGCTGGCGCTGCCGGTGTTGACAAACGGCGACAAGATAAACACCGGGAGAGAGAGAGAGCTTGTGTACGCGTGTTTTGGATGCGAGAACACGTCCAGCTACGCCATCACCACACTTACTACTACAACCACCACCACCACTACCGCCACCACCGCCACTACCGCAACTACCAGCGCGACTATGGCATCGCGCTAGCTGATAGGTCGTCGCTGGTCGTCGTAAACTTTTCACCATCGCCGCCTTGTCAGCAGCAGGTTAACGCTCGGCAGCTATCGGTCGTGCACCGGGCCTGGCGTACTTGACGGCAAACACACAAGGCTCGGATTCGGCGTGTGATGTGATGATACGTGCCGCGTCAAAGGTGGCCCACTCTCTCGGCTCGCGATCTCTGCGGGTTCTTTCGTCGACTGGAAGGAATAACTCTTAGTTAGCTGGCTTCTTCGATTCGAGCTGCCGAAGAGGACCGACGTCGAGCTAGGCATAAAGTGTCAGGCGTCGGGCGTTGATGGGCGGCTGATCGGTAACCCAGGGGAGCGGTCGGTTAATCGAGATGGTAGCTAAATGCCGATACGATACGGACGTACGTCGCCAATTGGCTACGCATCCGGTGGCCTCCTGTCCGGGATAGGGAAGCGTCTTCCGGAATGGGCCATATCCCAATTTAAAGGGGCCGCTGTCCGGAAGGGATTTACTTGGCGTAAGTACGACGAACCATTTATTTAGCGACCAGAGTCGAAATAGCTTCCAGGCGATCGTCGACTCGTAATGGCAGATTCCCTTTTTTTGAGGAGTAATGGCGGTGAGTGTTTGTATCATTTTAAATCGAGCTGCTTCTGAAGACGATCGGTCATGAGGAGACAGGAGTGGGAAGACTAATTTCGCTCTTCACACCAATATGGCGTCGATCACGTGTAGCGTATGTACTCGGTCGTTGCAGTCGGCGTTGCTGATGGTGGTGCTGCTGTTGTCGGGCACGTTCACCGACGATGTCGCCAAGTGTGACGCGATGTGCGAGTGTCAGCTGATATCGCCCAATCACATCACGGTACACTGCGCCAGAAGAGACCTGCCCCGGATACCCGCCGACATCCCGAGCGACGTCACCTATCTGGACGTGTCCTACAACCGGATAACGGCGCTAGACGGCGCCACCATCGATGTCCTGGAGCGGCTGAAGAAGCTCGACCTGAGGAACAACCTCGTGTCGCGGGTCGACGGCTGGACGTTCCAGAAGCTGGCCGCCCTCGAAGAGCTCGATCTCGACAACAACCTGATCCAGACCGTCACACCCTACATGTTCTCGGCGGCCTCAAAGCTGAAAATCCTCTCCTTGGCCAACAACGTCATCACCGGGATCCGGCACTCGGCGTTCATCCATCTCTCACTGGATAGCCTCAACCTGAGGGATAACAGGAAGCTGACCTCATTACACAGCGCCGCGTTCAACGAGAGCGGCGTCAACACGCTGATTCTTGACGGATGTGGCATTCGGGATATGGACGGCGACCTGCTGAGACCCATTTCTGGGACGCTGAGAGTGCTATCACTGTCCAACATGGTCGACGGATTGCAACTCGGATCGGGCGCTCTGTCGTCGCTTAATCTAGATATATTGCAGTTGGTAGGAAACAGCATGGCGCCGGAGGCTCTTCGCTTTCTGGCTCCCGGATTAAAGGTGAAATCTCTGGATCTGAGCCTAAATAAGTTCGCCCGTCTGGATTTGGCCGCAATGAAACGCTCGCACGGCACCGAATCGCTCATCGTGAAGAAATGTCACGTGAGAGAGATTTTGGATTCGGAAAGCAGCAGCGGCGCCGGCGGCAATCGATCGCGAAATCTGACCGGAATCAGGGAACTAGATCTGAGCGGCAATGCCTTGACGTCATTTCCGGTCGAACTTTTCCAATGGCTGCCGGGTCTGCGGAATCTGAACGTCGCCGATAACCCGATCGGCTCGATGCCGGATGGCGCCGCCGGCGTTCTGGATCGGCTAGAATCGCTGGATATCGCCAACGTTTCTTTGACTTGCGGTTGCCCACTGCGTTGGTTTGCCGAATGGCGGAACGTCACCAAGACTCTGGTGGTGGGCGATCTGTGCGTGACTGAGAGCCGTGTTGAGGGAGGCACGGCGAGATGTTCGGCTCCCCATCAGCTGACCGCTTGGGTCGAGAGCCGCTCGAACAACGTCACCACGTTCGACATATTCTGCACGGCTAGCGGCAATCCGGCACCTCGGATTCGGTTGGCTACGATCCAGAAGGTTCCCGACGACAACGGGAGCCTCCTGGCCGTGTCCGGCCACGGCCACCTGCACTTCAAGGCCAACTCCCGAGGCTGCTGCGGTTATTCGTGTACGGCAGTGAATAACATGGGCAACGACACGATAACGTTTCACATCTGCCCGTCGGGATATCACTGGACTAAGCCTCCGGATCGAGGCGATGATGATGATGATGATGACGATGAGACAGGTCGAGACTCGATCCAGGTCTGGATACTCACTATCTTTCTAGCCGTCGTCCTCCTGACAGTGTTGTTTACATTTGGAATAATCTGTGTTATCCGAATGCGCAGGCGCGGTAGATTTAAATCGAGGTTACGAAAGAGAAGGGAAGATGAAGCTAACCCCGACGAGACAACCGGGAGCCACATGGTCTTGATGAAATCTTGCCGGGATGAGGATGATGTGATAAATTCCAGCGAATTTCCTTGAACATTTCGTTGTCGTGACAACAACAACAACAACAAAAACACAGGAAAAATCCACAAACAAAAAACCCCAAACTATAACGAACTGTTGGAATATAAGAAAATCATATTGTCCAGCTAGTTTCATATACTTACGTTATGACTCAGCAATTGTAGCACACGTTATGACAGAAACAAAAATTGTTTAATTAGCTTAATCAAGCCTCGGAGTCGGCTACAGGTATATGGGTAGTGCGCTTGCGCATAAATAAATGATTTTACTAATTGATTGATTAATTGATTAATTGATTGATTAAGTGAGTGAGTGATTGAATGAGTGAAAGGGACACATGATGGATGCAAAATTAGGTGGTTAATGGGTGATGCCATTAATAATTGCTAGTTGGTGAGGCATGGGGGGCTTCGGGTTAGCAACGGGAGACTTCAACCAATTGATGTTTCATTTCTGGTGGATACGCTCCGATCTTAGAGACTTCAGCCCTAGAAGTAGTCTAAGGACTTCTTCCTGGTCTTTTGTGTATTTTTTTAAAGCAGAGCCCCCAGTGAAGTTACACACTAGATAATGCTATAAAATATCGACACTTGGATATTAGGATTTAAGTGATTTAATCTTTGAATCTTGAACATATTGTCTAACAATTGATTTTGCATTCTTTGACACTAACTAATTTGTCCCAGTTGATTTCAATTGAATTTAAATAGCGTCAGGTGAAAGGTATTCCAAATCTGGGCCTTCTTTAGCAGCATCTCAGTGGTGCTAATACAGTAGTTAAAACAAATACAACTGTATTTGTATGGAACATAGAAAGTTCATTCACCATTTAAAACAATAAACAACCAAACTTACTGTGTTTTATTATATACTAAGTTTTATTATTGATGCAACTGACAGGCAATGATAATAACAGTAAATGTGTCGCCTTATTCTACCGTTTCAGATCTAATTATTGTATACACCAATTACATGTACTGATCAAATGTGTATGACACATTAGCTTAGACACTGAACATATATAGAACGATGATAAAAAGGTCTTTTGCGACTGAATATCGAAACCAGAGGCAAACTTTATCTTTGGACATCAATCATATTCATGAGACGAATAAAGCTTTTCAAAAATGTATGGCATCTGTTAAGCGCTACGTGTATCTGAAATATCAAATTGTTATTGAAATCCCCCAATTTAGTTGCTTCTTACGTCACATCCAGCAGGAAATAACTCAGCGAGAGTTTTATTGAACATACTGTAGATATGAAATATTTAGGATGTTTCAAAAAAATGAATGGAGTATTAAACTAGGAATGTGTGTGAGTGTGTGTGTTTGGTGGAGGGGGGGGGGTAGCGTGTAAACCTAAACGTAACTACCTGGAAACTATTTTAGCAATACATGTTGACAATGTGGACAAATCCGTGTATTTCGGTATAGATTTATTTCTTTAGGTTATCCTTAATTAATCATTGTCAGGATACCTCACGCGAAACAAACATTTATGACAACTAAACAAAGACGAATATACGAAAAACACAACATATTCTGCATTTTTACATTTTATATTATCGCCAATCAAGTTCTTTTGTTGATGTATTGCCCGTTCGACCACTTTTCACCAATAATCGGTTTGTGGCATACATTTAATAATTGATAAACAAGAATGTACAGGCTGTGTAAATAAAAATACACACGATTTCAGTTAAATAATAAAAACAGTGTGTTACAAATGTATGGTAAAGCTTTATGTCTAATGTACGGAGTTTACTTTTGACAAAGTTGATCGCGTGTCTTAAAACGATACTAGGTTAGGTGTAAAGTCAAACTTTGGCTGTCTGTTATCTCATTCGAGTCGAGCTCATTTCTCATCCCATTTCTCGTAGCTTTGACACGATGAAAGTTATTGTTATTATCAATACTATTTCGAATAATATTTCGGATAATATTTCGAATAAATTACTGCAACATATATGGTATTTGTTGTGTTGGTGTTATGGTGTTATTAAGTTGGGTTACAATGTCTTTGGAGTATGTTGCTGCACTGTTGTGTAATGATCTTATTGTTTGAAGACACCATTTCCTTATTCTGTTATTGTTTTGTGGCAATTTTGTATGGGGCCTGTTTTGGTATGATCCCGTTAATATATATATATATATATATATATATATATATATTAGTCATTGCATTTTACTGTTAGCACCTTATTATAATATCAAATCATCTTGGCTTTGTTGTTCCGGGAGAATCCCCAGGCTGTCTCTTATTCGGCACAGCCTCTATGTTGGAGTGGTTCAGAACCCGGAACAGTACGGAAAGATGGAGCCGAAATACCCTGAGGGTGGTCACGGCCAGAGTATTTTACGTCATCAGGGGGTCTTAAACCCCCCCCCCTCTATTTTTAATAATTCAGTGAAGAGGGCAGCGCAATTTAACGTGGTCAGCCATCCACGGTGTTGTCAGCCGAAAAATTAATTCCTGGGAAAGTTTCGACCTCTTACGGTGTTCGAACCTGCGACCGTTGGCACCAAGTGCCGGGTGCTTAACCGCTAGGCCACCGGAGCTCACTATACAATCATTGCTTTATACGGATATATATATATATATATATATATATATATATATATATATCATGTTTCTGTTTCATGGTGAAAGTTGACCATTATATTAATGATCGCTTTGTGTATCATGACGTCACCGTAATGTTATTGTTATGCTATCATCCTGTCATGATGTTGCCATCTGCGTGTATGCGTGCTTTTTCTTATGTTTCTGTTGAGCTGTGTCTGAAGGGTGTTTCATCTTTCAATTCGTCTCATTACCTTTCGATAATAAAAGTGGCCGTAAATCATCAATCATCATCATTTTACGTTTCTGTACTGAGTTGATTAAGTGGATTTATATTTATATTTTCGGGACTCTGTCAAGGTGTAAAAATAAACACCTCAAAGGTAATACATTATACCACTACTATTACTATTACCACTACTTACCACCACTACTACTACTACTACTATTACTATTAATAATAATTATCAAGACACCCTTCAGATATGCCAACCCTGAGATTCGAACTCTAGTGGTAGTGATATGTAGTCCAACACGCTACCGTTAGACCACGGAGAGGCCCCGACAAGGGTTTGATTTGAGATCAATCAATATATATATATATATATATATATATATATATATATATATATATATATATATATATAGTGTTTTTGTTTGTATGTGTGTGTATATATGTGTATGTGTGGATGGATCATTACAAGTCGAGTATGTGCTTTAAATTCTTTAATCCAGGTGGTTTCGAGAGAGAGAGAGAGAGAGAGAGAGAGAGAATTCCACGACATGGCTTAAATTGCTGGTTACGTGAGCACCGTAGTTAGTAACATACTAGACTGCAAATCTACGTTTTAGGGTTCGAATCCCACTGTTATCTGTTGTTGGGGGATGTTTCCCTGCAGAATCGCTCTACGGCCATAAATTCCAATTACGCAACTTCTGACATATTCAACACAATCCTGATCGACTGACTTCATTTCATCTTTTCGCAACGAAGTAGCAACAAAACTGTCCTTCACTAAATTCCGAAAGGACTGGAAAGTAAACTTCGACTCAGGTGATGAATATCGGGATCTGACCACAACAAGTACACAAAGGTGTTTTGAACCCTGAACTCCAATCATGCCACGCAGGCGTCTCTACCAACTAAAAGCGATTTAACTTCGACAAGCCACAGTTTCCAGAATTCGTAGAAATGTGGAATATGATATACCTTAAAGTGGGCAGTATTTAGAAAGGACATTGGATTTAACCTATTCGGACCGTAAACTGTACATATACGAGATCGTTTATGAAACCAAAAAGTGTTACCTATCTTATTTTCAACAACTATATTTTTCTACCAATTTCTCCAGCAAAATAACGTCATACGTCATACGATTTATTAGCGGAGATGTCCCTTCGGCCAAGTTTAATCCAAATTAAGCGAACAATATATTCGATTTTCGAAAAAAAATCAACTAATACAATGTCCAGTTGGCTATCCAATAACAATAAAGATATGATCGGATATTTAGTAAATCGTATTTAATAGCATGGCATTTAAAATAATTCGGTCTACACCTAACTCAGACGTTTCTGGTCATACACACAAAACTTCACCAGTCCGTCATCCCTATCACTCTGTCTTCACTGTCCAGAAGTGTACAATCCTGTACATTATCTGCTCAACTGCCCAGCCCACCCGATGTACCGAATAAGACTAAAAGATTATCTCCTCTCCCAAGACTTAAAACTTCCAGATCATCAACTAGCAGCATTTAGTTTTAGAAAATCAACATTCCGACCAAACATCATCACTCACTTCCCCTGTGAAGATCATATGAGTACACTGATTTTTGACATTTGTTTAATGTTTCGCTGATCGATGGACGACTCACGTCAGTTGGGATCTGATAGACATATATACCCCCCCCCCCCCAGTCAAACCGATAATATAAGGTAATAAGACGTATTGAGTGAAAATAAATTTGAATTTAAGGATCTTGTTTATAGACTGACCTGTTGTGGACTATTTTCAGAAGAATGTATGCAGTTTACACACGGTATATTTCAATATGAAATAAAGAGACTTGCCATATATATATATATATATATATATATATATGTGTGTGTGTGGTGTGTGTGTATGTGTGTGTATGTGTGTGTTTTATTTTAAACCACGATTATATATCATTACAAGGAAAATAATTACTAATCTCTGTTTGTTTAGTCAACTACTTTAGCTTTTGACAACCATACCACACACACACATACACACACTCACACACACACACGCACACAATCAGTAGCAATGACGACGACAACAGTAATAACAATAATAATAGTCAGAACATTAAGCTCTTGTTTTCTGCGCGGAAGCGGCTCTTCAAAATGTTGTAATTCGGCGGAAGGTTTCGGCTGAAATTGAGCAAAGAGCGAGAGATGTAGCAGAAAACGGTAAATTAACGTAAATGTTAAAGTTGATACACCGGGGGGGGGGGGGTGTTCTCTCCGGTATTTATCATTGTCATATACTGCATCGAGGGTTGCGGAGGAGGGGGGGGGGCATTCGGAGCAGTTCTGGCACCAGTACCATTCGACCGACCAGCCTTTTCGATGGCTGGTTGGCTGGATGAATTGATGGATGGATGTACGAATGGTGAGTTACGGTATTGAAAAACGGCAATTTAAACAGAGAGAGATAGAGAGATAGAGAGAACATGTACTACCATCGCCCGTGGGAACTAATTAATTAAGAACAAAATTAAACAATGCATCAAAATGTCGGTTACGTTGAAGTCAACTCGAAGGTACTATATCAATAACTTGGATTGTCCTCTGAGTCCTGTTCACTTTTGACCGTATATAAAAGGCATACTGCAATGTACGGAGAGAAATCCTTCCGAGAATGAGTTTGTGCTATCTGAGTTATGAATGTGTTTTAGTTATATTTTAAATGTAAAGCGCATTTGAGCGATTCAAGTTGAATAAGGCGTTATATAAAATACACTATTATTTCAATATCATTATTGTTGACATAATTGTACGGTCCCCCCCCCCCCCCCAGCCGATCTAGGCACACCACACATCAGCTAGAGCTAGGATGCATGATATATTTCTATAATCTATATATTTTGTACAATTCCATCCTCTGGACAGATTATGAGCGCATAATCCCCAGTAATCAATTATATTCTAAAATAAAATACTGGTTTATGGCTCAGTAAACCATTGAGAATGCGAAAACTCGAAGTTCAGCGTCAGATTGGTTGATTTGAGCCGACTTTCCGTTGGTTTCTACATCACACACCATCAGTTGTACCGAGTGAAGAAAACTCGCAGATTTCAATGTTAAGGAGCCGACAATTGCTTTGAGCTGTTTATAGACTGACTTGCTGTGGCCTATTTGAGAGGAATATATAGAATTAACACACGGTAAATTTCAATTGAAAATGTGGCCGTGCATATATATATATATATATATATATATTATATATATATATATATATATATATAATACACACACACACACACACACACGAAATAAACCATTTTGTTCCCACTACAAATGCAACGATTTTGGTTATTTTGTTAATAATGGTGAATTTCTTACAAAAGTACATTAAATAATTTAGTTGGTTCACAAAATGTGTAATTACTCTTTAAATGAAAAAGTATAGTAATTATTCACAAAATTACGAAATATATATATTTTTGTGAGCCAACCCATATGAGCCAACTTGGTAATGGACGTATGATCACGCAAAACATCCACCATATTGGCTCATAACATATTTGCAAAACATACGGACTTTACCTGAAAGCCACCACTAGCTCAGAAGCAAAAGCGTTTATAAAAGCGGCGTTCTCATTGGCTGCTACTTCTTTTTATTTTAAAGACTCGATCCGGCCTACCGACCTGGAAAATATCTTCTTTTGGCAAAGTAATGGTGAGCTGCATATTATCAAATGCATTATTTTTAGTTAGACATTTAATGACCATTATGGTAGTAAAAGTTTCCATTTGTCAAGTTTCATGCATGAGCCAATATGGTTGAAAGGAATATATATATATATATATATATATATATATATATATATATATATATGCAAAACAAAAGATCCAAATATCCAAAAAAAGATCGGGTGAATAGTTTAGAGAGACCCAACGTCAAGTCATTATTTTTCATAATTTAATTCAGAATTTAAAAATATGTATATTTAAACGAGCTGTCATATAAATACGGAGTTGGCTCATGGAGCATGACCCAAATTGTAACTTTGAGCCAATACCGTTTCGTATAGGGCCAAATTCGTTGATATCGAAAATATATATATATATATATATATATATATATATATATAAAATTTATAACACGTTTATATATTATTACATAGAAAATAATCAGAGATATGTTTTTTGTAAAATAATTTTGCTTTTAATAATCCTAACACACACGCACGCGCATACACACACACACACACACGCGCGCGCGCATACACACACACACACACACACACACAGCAATTTCGTATAGTGGATAACGGCAATGGGATGTTTAATAGACTGCTTTACCCACTCATCGTCACGAACATGGATTCATAACATGCCTCTGACTTGGTCTACGAGTTATCGGGTATAATAGACCAGTTTATATGCAATTATTTTGTTTTTTTTTATAAATCGAAGCTGACTAAATGTCGTTTTTGGCTACAATCCACGATCACAGTAATCCAAACAATGACGAACATAGACATAAAAACGACTGCCACCGAAATGTTGCTACACGGATGCCAGGAGTTATATTCCATGACATTCTGACATTAGTCGGAAAATGGCGTTAAACTATGTAATATTGGTGTTTTCCCTGTTCTAGGGTTACTGCGATCATAACGTCTCCCTCAAGTGTTGTTACGTAAAACGTCAGGTATGAACCTCGGATATATTCTACATAGTTTATGACCCGGTCAAAATGTCAAATATGCTAGCTCAACTATAAAAGGGAAGCTGGTTAGTTCGGGAAGTGAGAGTTATTCCTGTTTTTTTTTGTTATTTTTTTTTTTTTAAAAAACAAGTATAATATATATATATATATATATATATATATATATATATATATATATATATATATATATATAAAAAAAAATAAAAAAATTTTCAGAAATTAGTATTACCTTGTTCTTTCAAAATAGAAACAATATCAAGATAATAGGTTTTATAACCACGTTTTATTTCTAAATTGAGGTTGTACTTAAAACATCAGTGAACAGCTTTGATCTTATTGCCGATGTGTGGTATATATTGTGGAATTCAAAGAATATCAGGTTTCCCTTGTAAGCTAAAGGAAGAAAATAATAGAGCTTCCTTTCTTCTTAGTGGCAATTTATAACCGCCATGATTGCAATAAAATACAGCATTACTTTTATTCTATTCGACTGATTTCTTAATAAGGTAGTGCAATCATATGAGATCCACCTCTATTATTATATTAAACATCATGTTAAGATTTTGAAGCATTCATTTTCAGGGGATCACTGACCTCAGAAAGCCCAGTGGATAGAGAACTGCCGATGCTAAACTCCAGATTTCGGGTATAAATCCAGTTCATACCTATGGTTGTGGGATATGTTTCTATAGGCAGTGGTCTGTCGGCTATTTGTCACAGATGTGACCAGTGACTAGATTAAAGAAATTAATCCATCTTCAGTGTTCGGTTTCAAGGATGTTTTATTCACATCAAGTATATCCAGTCTAGGCACTTTATCTTATAATAACCAAGACCAAATTCGATTACATACATTTTTTGAACTACTAGTCCTTATTACATACTTATGTCCCTATGAATGACTTAGTTGTTATATGCAGTAATTAATTTAATCACGATAATGTTTACATGTAATAGCAGTTTGTTTGATGTACTTTTATTTTATTCAATGGTTGAAAGAACCCTTGCAAGAGAAATACTCACACGAAGAATCATTTTTGAACCCATTTGCTCCACGTTAGTTCCGAAGAACCTTTGGGTGTCAAAAGAACTCTATCCCGAAAGATAGAACCCTCAAAGAATCATGGGTTCCACAAAGAACCTTTAAGAACCTCCAAGAACCTCTAAGAATGCATGTCACATTTGGAGGACAATTAACGGATTTAATTTGAGAAGGTATTGCACATAAGCTGGAATTATTATATCTTGGTGTTTGTGACAATTCAGGAGCCTCTAACAATGACCATAAAGTGCCAATTGCTACAGTCATACAGATGGATTTTAAAAGGCAATAAATGGTCAATTAAACGAACGAACGAAAGGACGGACGGACGGACGGATGGACGGATGGACGGACAGATGGACAGATGGACAGACGGACATAC
Organism: Paralvinella palmiformis; assembly: GCA_025642065.1. Classification (NCBI taxonomy): domain Eukaryota; kingdom Metazoa; phylum Annelida; class Polychaeta; order Terebellida; family Alvinellidae; genus Paralvinella; species Paralvinella palmiformis. Next base: position 668,877 of record JAODUP010000145.1, on the reverse strand, counting down.
ATACAGACAGACAGACAGACAGACAAGCATCCACCCATCCATCCATCCATCCATCCATCCATACATGCATACGTACATACATACATACATACATACATACGTGCGTCTGTGTATGTGTGAGTAATATATCCCAGTTAACCTGGCGCCTTACGAACCACATCCTTCACCTCACTGCATGACCTCAGATATCTGACATACAGTTGACATTGGTATACAGATCTCAATCAGATCCTGACTAATACTAACTGTTATGGCCTCATCCCGTCTTCATGATATATCGCGTTATCCCGCTTACAATAATACATCACGGGGTGTTGATAATTCTTTATTGGGAACATGTCAGAGAAAGATATAGGACATCGGTAGTAGCTCCCTTAGGACAGTATAAGGTGAGAGACACAGGTAGAGTAGTGTGGCGACGGTATATCTATCTCGTCAGTATAAAGGTATATACTAACTGGGGTGATACATTGTTAATATAGACAAGCAACTACGGGTGTACATCGTCTTGATGGCGTCTTCTCTGAAAAGCATCAGGATGTCTTATCTCTGTTCTGAAGGTATTTATTGTGTATGCTTCTGGAGGTGGTTGATGTAGTGTTAATGACGGTTACAAACGAGTTCACGACGGTTGTATGATGAATTTTATTTCGATGTCATAATGTGTAGGTCTACATATAGGGTGTCTCTTTTAATACTTCTCTTGACTTATTAGTCTATTCCGGTATGATGGCATACAGGTTGTCAATGCATATACCTTGTAAACACTGTAATATGCAAAACAATTATGTGTTTATTTTGATGTACCATCGTAGAGTAATTGCAGAAAACAGGGTTTAGAATTTGTTTCTTGGGATACATATATAGTGGGACTGGCTCAGAACATGAACGGCTAAACATTATTTGAAACCTAAACCTCTATAAATCTATACATAAATAAAACTGTACATACTTCAATCGAAATATAAAATATTCTACACCTCCACATATCTATACATAGACCTATACATGTGTCTGGGCTATTCATCAGTCTGCGGAAAACAGCTAATTCGCTTTTAGTATGTGACAAATGTGTCGCGCTCACAGGGAAGCCGTTGTATGTAGGCTATGTACAAAAAAGGAAATACACAAAAAAGTGCCATTTGACACTACAGCTCGCAGTAAACAACACGTAGGTGTGGTTCAATAGTGTTTTAACACATACTTGTGTGTTTGTGTATGTTATCAACCTCAGCGTAATGTCGCGATTTGTGAAGGGGATCTTGATGAAGTTTGAAGACCTGGATGTCACTTTAATAATAATAATAATAATGTATATTTAATAAAGCGCCCTTACTAGCAGGAGCCATTCAAAGGCGCTGTACAAATAATATGTAATTTAATAATACCCCAAATAATGTCTGTAAAAACCCTGTAATGATTTAAAAGATAATAATTATTTATCTGTGAAAGCGACCTTAAATAGGTGTGTTTTTAGAAGAGACTTAAAATTTCCAAGAGACGACGAATTTCTAATATTTGCCGGCAACTTATTCCACAAATTGGGGGCTGCAACACTAAACGCACAATCACCATATGACTTGAGCCGAGACACTGGCACCTGCAATAGTATCTGACTGGATGACCTGAGTTTTCGGGATGACTTTCTAATGGAAACCAGTTCACACAGGTATTCTGGTGCCATATCATTAATAGATTTATAAGTTATTAACAGAATCTTAAAATGGATACGCTGTCTAACAGGTAGCCAATGTAGTTTTTGAAGAATTGGGGTAATATGATCATATTTTCTAGTATTTGTTACAATGCGAGCTGCACTATTCTGAATTCGCTGAAGGCGATTAATGTTATAATCAGATATGCCATATAACAGGGAGTTACAATAGTCTATACGAGATGTAACAAAGGCATGAACTACAGTTAAAAGTGATTCTTGTGTCAAGAATGCTTTTAAACAGTGGATGTTCTTAAGATGGTAGTAGGCAGCTCGGCATACTGATGTGACATATTCATGCATGTTAATACATTGGTCAAAAATAACCCCTAGATTTTTTACTGACCCATTAGGGGTAATCGAAGATGCACCCATCTGTAATGCTGGTGTCTTTAGGGATTTAACACAATGTGGTGATGCCAAATATAAAATATTTGTTTTATTATCATTTAGTTTTAGAAGATTTTGAGTCATCCATAGCCGAATATCGGCAATACAATGTTCTAAATTCTTCAAGGAAGAGGAGAAATTTAACTCATTGTCAGGATCCAGTGATATATACAGCTGTGTGTCATCAGCATACAAGTGATATTTAATCCCATATCGCTGCGCAATGATCCCAAGAGGACGGGTATACATTGTGAAAACCAGAGGACCAAGAACTGAACCCTGTGGTACACCAGATAACAAAAACTGAATGTCAGATAAAATACCATGAACAGACACTCTCTGGGAGCGTTGTTCCAGATAGGATCTAAACCATTCAAGTACTCTACCTGACAGACCAAACATGTCTTTTAACCTAGAGAAAAGTACATTATGGTCAACTGTATCAAATGCAGCAGACAGGTCCAGAAGAACAAGTATTACTGGCTTACCTTGATCAATTGACATCATAATATCATTTTTCACTCGAACCAAGGCTGTTTCAGTGCTGTGACCACTTTTATAGGCAGACTGTAGTGATTCATTAAGGTTATTATTGATTAAATATTTGTTTAGATGGAAAGCTACTGCCTTTTCTATAACTTTAGATAAAAATGTAAGATTTGAAACAGGTCTGTAATTGTTTAGAATATTACAGTCCAGAGTGTGGTTTTTTATTAATGGTTTTACAAGGGCAGCTTTCATGGATCTTGGGAAAACACCCAGAGATAATGATTTATTAACTATAACTTTAGACATGGATACCGAAACATTCTAAAACCCGAATGTCATTAAATTCGAGGTCATGATTGAATGGCTCACCCAACCACTCCCAAGTCATGCACCCCTATCAGCAATGTGTCGAAGCAAAAACGGTATTCGCATCCTGAAGCAAGGGAAAACCGACGTGGGCCTGGGACAGTTCCTCACAAGGAGGTGCCTCCTGTGGCTCGACATCAGGTCAACCAACGACGACCAGATCCATGGCAGCGACCGCCGCGTGGAGAATGCGATCATGGATGTGACGATCCATATCTACAATAATTCCGGTTCTGGCTGGCGCTTTGAATATCTACCTATACGTTATCACGGATGTCCCGCTCAACCATACTCTATTATTCAGCGCGTTGTGCTTCCTCTCCAAATGATTCTACTCAGCGATTGACACGTCAGTCTGTTGTAAGCCTATTGCCTTTCTGTAATATGGAGAGCACGCTGTCTTCAATCTAATAGAGTTCCAGGGGCTACTGGTGTGTGTGTGTGTGTGTGTGTGTGTGTGTGTGTGTGTAGGGGTGGGGGGAGGGGGTGGTATCGGGATATTGTCCATGCGTGTTTGAAAAAAAAACCGTTTGGCAGATCCATCTGCCAGCCCCATGACACTTTCCACGGTCATAGACGAACCAGGTCTAGCAGGCTGACTTTCTCTCCATCTGTTACAAGATAGGGTTCGACGTACAACTCGCAAACAAATATTCATCGCGCTTGGCTTGGTCTCCCGCTACAAAAATTCCAACAGAACAGGCAGGCGCACTCGCAATCGTCTAAACATGCAGCTCTCTTCGACGGAATAAACTGCTACAAGTACACCTTGGTCCTGTATTTATGGGGCCTGTTGCTCAGTAGCTGGCCATGCATGATGTCTCCATCAGGAGCCGTCGTCTGGATGTCTCCTATGACCAGCCTTTGTAAAGCTCATCAAGCGGATCATGCCTGCTATATGGGCACTAGAACGACCCGGAAATGCGACTGTCTGAGAGTTCTACACCAACTGAATGGTTCCAGTTACCTGCATTGTATCGGTTCTTAGCGTCTCATTTGACCAGCAGAAACTCCTTGACGCCCTGAATGCTAGGTTACTGCCCAAAGGCACTTTTATATGACTGGCACCCTGTGCTGTTTCTCTCCAGGATACGAAACTCTCCTCTTGAGTGGACGTTTACTATTTCTTCAGCCCAGATTGATGGATGGGACTGGTGCAAGGCGACCGATCCTATCTGGTATCTCCACGATTACCAACTCTAGCACTCCCATAACCAAGCTTGACCACTCTCGTACTCAACTATTTGTCGAACGGTCCCGTACGTGGCTTTTTTTCCGGGAAGAACAGAGCATTCATAATTTTGTTTGAAACGATGTTATAACCGTAGAGCACCGCGTCCTTGTGGCCATACGACAATAAGTACACTACATTTTCCACGATCTAGCGTTAGAGTCGAAGAGGGAGAGGGACCTGTTGTTGAAGTTCTGGAATATCGTTTTGGTATTTTTCTCACAAGCCTCGAGAATGGAATATATGGGGGGGGGAGGAGGACCATGGAACTTTCGGCACACACGTCCTTTATCTTTCCGAATTACTTTTTATCATGTTTTGGTAAGACTGAAGGTTAGGAAAGTTGCTGGTCATGAACAGATCCTGGACGTCTTCAGGACGATATGTTATGGATTTTGGTGCTTCTTTGATTGTAGGGAACAGAGCAGACAACAGGGACCACTTGAGGCAGTGATGTTCATTATTTTCACATTGATAACCGATTTGTTAACGCGAATGGTGGCAGGCAAAGGGATGTAGGAGCCGCCACCCACAGGACGGTAAATTATGAAACTGATGTATATGATCTCAGAACGATATATAACCCATCCCGACCTGAGCTCCGTCCAATTATCAAGAGCCTCTAGTATCTCGCCACTGGCCCTACTCGAGCCTACTTTAAGGTCGTCAGGCGTAAGCAGTGACCACTTGACGCATTGGTGAATTTTTCGGTTCTATCCCGACTGGTTGTACTCAATTCGAAGAACCATGGTGAGCTACTGTATATGATGTTGCCTATGTCTTACCACACCTCAAAGAGTTTCTTGTTCGTACTCTTTTTGTCAATCCCTAGAAATGATCGGATGGTTTGCTCCTCGGGGAAATACATCTCTTAGAAGCGAAGATTGTTCATAATTGCCCACCTGCTTCTTCTACAGTCCAGGGTTGTGCAATGGATCTCTATCATTAGTTCGTCACAATCGTCGCAGATTAGCCACCTCTGGTTCCTTCTGAAACGTAACCAGTGTTGGCTGGCGCAGGACTGGTGAACAGCTGGCCAGGGCCGGTGTAGGCCGGTGTTGGACTGCCACTGGCCGGTGTGGGACCGGTTTCCGGCGACGACTCGCCGGTCTAGGACGCAGCTGCAAAGCAGCAAGACCGTCTCCATAAGCTTCAGGGGTTATTGTCCTCTGCCTAAGGAGGAATATAAGATAACAAGTACTTTTGCGATAGACAAATGTTCGCAATTCTCTAATACTAAATATCATTTCTGTCTAGTGCGGCTAGGTAGCGAAACTCGTCTTTCAACCGCTTTACATGCCAAATTAACAGCGGCGCACTACAAGTCCCACAGTCCTGGCACTGCGCAAGAGCCCGTCTTACCCCCGTTTCCCATCACGCACAGTACAAATTGCCGCTATCCATGCCAATACCAATTTAATGGTAATGTCTCATACCGGAATACTAAACGCAGCTGCGACTACAAAACGTTGTCTTTCCTAAATAGAAGCCATTGGCAGGTTATCGTCCCCCTCATATTCGCATCCATATAATTATGTAATTACAACTATTGACGAAAAAGTGCTGGGGGGGTGGTGAGTAATCACGAAAATAAAAATGCCCCAGAACTAGCCTTCTGTACACTATTTGGTACCACAACTAGAGCAGCGATATACGACAGACCTATTCTTACTTACATGTTTGTATAACATCATAAGCTAAGCAACGGTTACTTCGATTATTCAAGGTTGATATTATACAACATCAATATTAAATCGACTTAAACCAGAACAATGTCGAAGTAGGACATTGTCAGACGGCTAATATTTTTATTAAAACTATTCCATTCATAAATAATAAATGAAATAAAAATATGTATATAAATAATATATCTAAACTCCAAAAATTGTTGTATACTTTCCTCTCTAAAATCATGACCATGTCAAAAGATTAAATTATTATAAGAAAACATGTCCTAGAATGTGGTACTAGTTTATTATATTACACTAGTTTATTATATAATCGTGTACAATGTCAGAAATAGAATTAATCCTTCACTTGATCATCTGGCCTCAGATATCTGACATACGAGTGACATTGGTACACAGATCTCAATCAGATCCTGAATAATATTAACTGTTATGGCCTCTTTCCGTCGTCCATGATGTAGCTTTATCTCGCTTAGAATAATACATCACAGGGTGTTGATAATTCTTTATTAGGAACATGTCACATAAAGTAGCTCCCTTGGGACAGTATAAGGTGAGAGACACAGGTAGAGTGATGTGGCGCCGGTATGTCTGTCTCGTCGGGATAGAGGGATCCTGCTAACTGGGGTGATATATTGTGAAATAAGGGGGAGACCACCAGAGGAACACATCGACTGGGGGGATGCTTCATATAGATTTTAGTGACCCTGCATATATATATATATATATATATATATATATATATATATATATATATATATATATATATATATATATATATATACAGTCATGTATACATTGATGCGACTGATTGTTTGAGTGTCATCATGTGCTGACAATATTAAATCGATTGTCAACGGCACCATGACAAAGAACATGATATTGTTGATTCCCCTTCCGTCCACAGTCAATTCAATGCGAGCACACAACAATAAGCAGTACCGGAAAACTTGAGAGAAAAACAATAGAAGTATTTAACGGCAGAACAACAGACACACGTACACATTGAAGGTTAAACTCTAGAACATTATAATTACTTTATCAGTAACTCGACCACGATCAGATCTAATACTATCGGTTATCACATTTAAATATGTTTGCTAACCTTTTACTTTGATAACCTCATTTGAGAATTCCAAGTGAACTCTATCGACTTGTGATTCCGTTCAGCTACGATGGTACAAAGATAATCAATTGATCACCGTGCTGTACTCTACAAAATCAACCATATTAATTAGTATGTGTTATGGTGGAGTAGTTCCAGACAAAAGGAGCGTGGGATAGGGCGCTATATTAAAGTCATCTTCATGTAGTCAATACGGGGTTTGCATCATGTCCTTTGATTTACTGATTATCAATAACTAAGAATATGTTGTAATATTTGCTCTTATTGCGGTCAATTCGTGGTTATAACAGAACGAATCTCTTTTGGTTGGCCGTCGCTTTATTGGCACATAATTAAGGAAACATGGAGCCGAATTATAATCAAACTAGAGTGAGTATATGATATTTTATAGTTATGGTTTATTCGAATTATGGGATAAGTACATTAATGCCTTTTAATGTTTCTATTACTAAATATAATTTCCGTTTATGAACTATGTTCAGCAACTTTTTTTCGAATGTGGGGATATCACGAAAATAGTCCATTTACTGACCCATTCATATTTTTACGAATGGTGTGTGAGATTAGAATGCATTTTAAAAGCTATATAGACAGATATCTGAATTTCATAAGATTGAATAATATTTCAATATTATATATTGTACACTACAATTCAGAAAAGCAATAAGTATTTAATAATATCCAGATATTTTAATTTGCATTATATATGTGTGTCTTCTTGCACCTTTCTGATCAATCAATGGACAGTTGGGTGCGCAAAGAAGTTGCTTTTGGTTTTCAGTTGCAAACCCTGTCCCGGAATGGCTTTATTGAACGAAAGAAAAGTCTAAATGTAATTTCCAGTATCATGTAAAAATATTATTTAAGTTTATCGTAACTTGGTATACAAATACAAATAATTAGTTTGCAAGAATTTCACGCTTTAGTCACATGTCCTTTCACGAAAAGAAATTTGTTTTTATTCTTATAGCTTGATGCTCTGAGGGATCCAAAACAAAGATGAATGGAGCTGAACAAAATTTAATAACTAAACGTCAGTCATCGTGAAATTCTCGAACATTTAAATCCTCTTGTATACTGTATGGCCCATCACCAATGTATGATAGATGAACCAATTTGAATAACTGTATTAAAATCCTCTTAATTTGATTGTATAGTCATTTACAAATAAGTCGAATAAAGCGTATTTTTAATTATCACTGAGTGGTATATTATCGTCCATTTTCCTACGAAAGCATAGTCTGCTTGTTTATTCGTATTAGTAACATTGTTTCTATAATATGTTGTAGGAATGGATTATAAGTACTACGTCCACGTTCAGCCTACGTACTATGGACAAGTGATTCTTCTAATTAGATGCCATACTATGCCAAAACACTGCATTCATCAGCGTGTTTGACACGTTTAAACATTTCTATCTCTTTAAGACGATTCAGGAATTTATAAAATACCATTTGATGTAACACTGGCACAATTAAAAAACCCTCAGCCTGGTGATTATACGTATCTTTTATCCCTACATTGCAGCAGCAACAAAAACAACAGCAAGCAACCAATAAAAACAACGATAATAATAATAATTAAAAAATGTATATTCGTAAGTATATATCTATTCAAACACAATCAACATAAGTATTGTTAGTCTCAATCCTATATCGTGACTACCATCATAATATTTAAGCTCAACTCGATACAGAGATCAAATGTATTTCAGTAAATGAACATAGCTTGTTGGCAATTTCAGGTATGGAGACTTAAATACAAAATGTATGTAAAAATGGATGAAGGCAGCAGGCTAAGATTGAACGAACAATTAGTTAGATAGGTAAGTTAACCTGGTAGGTGATAGCATAAGGCGTGCATAAGATTATTTATATTTTGGTAAGCTATCTGCTATTAATAATAGCTTTTCAGCTTTGTTCTCACCGAAGGTATAAGGCGTTTATCGTAGGATATTTTGAATATTACGAACATTTATCATGCAATAATTCGTTTCAAGTATATTGTTACCTAGTATGACGAAAAGAGCCGATGTTAAAGAATTTCTATATTTATAACACAGTCATATCAGGGTTTAACTTCTCGGAGACAACGCTAGGTGCTAAGAAGTTAGTAAACACGTGTTTTCATCAAACTGATTTATGAAAATCCTAGTGTTCAGGCAACTTATATGTCACTCCTACCTGTGATAGAGCTGTCTTTTTGATCTTCCATTAAACGAACGTATATTAATGACGCGAGAAGCCTACCATGTTCGTCCATTGTTTCCACGTTCAGTACACGAAGGCACAGTGATAAAGCTGTCAGTCAGCCTATTTATCCTTATCTCTCGTAATTGACCACCAGACCTATTATTTCTGAAATATTTGCAGTTATGGGGGAATAAATTGGCAGGAAAGGTTAATGGGGATGTATGATGCTATTAATTCCAAATATTGATAAAAAATTCGAATACAATACAATAAAATACACGTCAGAGGAAAAGTTTTCTTCATTTATTCCACGCGTATCCAGATATGAGCGAAAAGACGATTGAAATAAATTTCAGATCAATCTGACTTGATTGGCTACACAGTTACAGTTTCATAAGTTATGCTAATCATATGCAATGAACTGTTATATTAAAATTCCAATACCTTGACGACGACGACGACAAAAACAACAACAACCACAATAACAACAAAATCATCAGCAACAGAGCAAAACAGCAGCAACAACAATAACCGTGAAATAGATAATAAACATCACAGAATTAGTTTTGCCATAAAGGTAGCAGGGACTGTAAGAACTGACAACAAAGATAGAATACTTTGGCCGTCGCCTTTGTCATGACAAAGGGACATAAAGGTCAATGAGCTACGTGGTGTGGCTCTACCGGATTCTCTCAGTCAGCGGATAACCTATTTAATTATCATCCTTGTTTCTCGACGATATATCGAAGGTCAGAGCAATTGATATGATCCGTAGCCATTCTTATGTTTTAATAGGTAGACACCTTCAGCCTTTAAATGAAAATATCCGATATTACTGATCTGTTTACTGCTGGATAGATACTAACATGGTTGTGTTCCGAGACGGCCATTTAACATCGAAAATTATCAAAGGAGAGTTGAAGAAAGAAACAACCTTCAGTGTGGCAGTTTAATCTGATTATCTGGCAGAGGACGAAAATAATTATTTCCTATGACAATAATTATATCTATGCTGCACATCTTTGTTTTCCAGTCTACTCGTTGGTCGTCATTAGGTTTGGTCAAAGCTCTGCATACGTATTATCAAAATGATGCAGATAAGTTTAATGGATAAGTCATCACCGTTTGATATGTTTAGATTAATGATTCTCGCTATGAGCTTCCTAAATTCGAATTATTAGTCTGCGTTTTTTCTTGATGTATGTTGCTGTGCTTTCACGTATCTTGTTGGGCCCTTATGTATTTTCCTGTGCTCCTATGTATGTCGCTGTGCTCTTCTGTGTGTAGCTGTGCTCCTATATATGTGGCTGTGCTCTCACGTTTCTTGTTGGGTTCTTATGTTTATTGCTGTGTTTGTATGTACATTGCTGTGTTCATATGTACGTTGCTGCGCTCGTATATATATCATTGGGCTGATATGGAAACACCCTTTATACAATTATCCCAAGAAACAAGTCAACCATGAAAAATAACAGTCGAGCTAATTTAATAACAACAATGCTGATGCTGCTACTACTAATTATGATGATGATGATGATAATAATAATAATAATAATAATAACAACATATGTTTATTAAACAAATGCATGTGAAGTGAGCAAATCAGACACCTTTCGAGAATAATGAGTTTATATGAAGCTAAGTCATATCCAATCATGGAAATAATCTGAATTTTATTCGGCCTCCAATATGTCTGGCATTCTAATAGCAAGTTCGGTTCTCATCTGATTACCAAAGCTAAGCCACTATTGATTCTATTTGCTGGCAACATAACGATATTAGTCGGCATACTATACAGCGCTATACAGCACAGCGTATGGATCTGAGATTGTATGCGGTATAGCAGAATCTTTATTTTGACTCTAGCAAATGAAACAAATCGAATACACCAATGACAATTTTCCCAAGTAAACTCGTTAATCATTAATTCAGGCACACGACAGAATGCATTGATTTTATATACTGGAAGAATTTACCTGATTGTTTTTAAACCGGATTATTTAGCCACGAGTATCCAGTATTACAATTATGTCTATCGCCACGGTTCTCATAATTATTATAATACATCGACTTCGACATCGGTAACCATAACTCTAAAATATCATATACTCACTTCGCTTTGACTAAAACTCGGCCCCATATTTCTTTAATTATGTACGAATCAAATGATCTATTAAAAATTGACGGCCAACCAAAGCACATTTGTTCGGTGAATGGCCACGAATTGAGCGCAATAAGAGCAAATATTAAAACATATTTAGTTATTTATAATTAGTAAATTTCAGGAAATGACACAAACCCCGCGGGGCCTTGTACTTACTATATAAAGATATGTTTGAGATAGAGATGTATCCCACACACTGCATGTTTGCAATTACTCTGTCGTAGCAAATCCAGATGAACATGATTTTGCGTAGTACAGGATTTTCAAGGCTGATACGTCGCCTACTTTTGTAACATCATAGCTAAAACAGAATCGTAAGTTAATGGACTTCACAATGAATTCTCAAAACAGGTTATCAAATTGTATTGAAGCGCCACGAAAAGAAACGAAACTGACATCAGGGTGGTAACTAGTCTGTAAAACCGATATGAAACATCCCCCAGCAGCCTTACAGAGAAGACAGCATCAAATCGATGTATTCCTCTCGTTGTTTCCCCATATTTCACAACATATCACCCCAGTTAGTGGATCCCTCTATCCCGACGAGACAGACATACCGGCGCCATATCACTCTACCTGTGTCTCTCACCTTATACTGTCCCAATGGAGCTACTACCGATGTCCTACATCTTTATGTGACATGTTCCTAATAAAGAATTATCAACACCCTGTGATGTATTATTCTAAGCGAGATAAAGCTACATCATGGACGACGGAAAGAGGCCAAAACAGTTAATATTATTCAGGATCTGATTGAGATCTGTGTACCAATGTCACTCGTATGTCAGATATCTGAGGCCAGATGGTCAAGTGAAGGATTAATTCTATTTCTGACATTGTACACGATTATATAATAAACTAGTGTAATATAATAAACTAGTACCACATTCTAGGACATGTTTTCTTATAATAATTTAATCTTTTGACATGGTCATGTTTTTAGAGAGAAAAGTATACAACAATTTTTGGAGTTTAGATATATTATTTATATACATATTTTTATTTCATTTATTATTTATGAATGGAATAGTTTTAATAAAAATATTAGCCGTCTGACAATGTCCTACTTCGACATTGTTCTGGTTTAAGTCGATTTAATATTGCTGTTGTATAATATCAACCCTGAACAATCGATGTTATACAAACATGTAAGTAAGAATAGGTCTGTCGTATATCGCTGCTGTAGTTGTGGTACCAAATAGTGTACAGAAGGCTAGTTCTGGGGCATTTTTATTTTCGTGATAAGCCTCCTGGCCCTTTTTATAATTAAATAATAATATGGATGCGAAGAAAGGGGAAGAAAACGTGGCAATCGCTTCTTTTAGGAAATACCATGTTTTGTAGTCGCAGCTGCATTTAGTATATTGGTTTGTGCCGAGACTGTGGGGCGTGTAGTGCACGGCTGACAATTTGGCATGTAATGTAGTAAGCAGCCAGAGACGAGTTGCTCACCCTAGCAGCAAAAGACAAACATAACATTTAGTATTAGAGAATTGTGAAGATTTGACTATCGCAAAATTACTTGTTATAGACGCTACAGAATAGCATCTTATATTCTTCCTCAAGTAGAGGAAAATAACCCCTAAAACTTACGCGGACGGCCTTGCTGTTCTTCAGCTGCGGTGAAAAACAGCGTGATGTTGCCAGAGACCTGTACCACACCGGCCAGTATCACCGGTCTACACTGGCCTACACCGGCCCTGCGCCGGCTTACCCCTTCCTACATTGGCTCTTGACGAAAAGTGGTCAAGGTGGCAAACTGACAAAGATTTTGACGAATCTGGAATGTAGACAAACCAGGCGGGAAATTGGTAACAACCTTCGCTTCTGTGTGATGTATTTTCCCGAGGATCATACCATCCGAGAATTTCTAGTGCTTGATAAAAATATTACGAATTGAAGCTCCTGGAGGAGTTGCAAAAGATCGGCAACTTCATGTACCAGATCATCATGGTGCTTCAAACTGAGTACGGTCAGTCCGGATATAACCGGGGAATTCAGCAATACGTCCTGTGGTCAGTTCTCACGCCAAACGACTCTGAAGAGGGATTGAGTCTGGCCAGTGGCGAGATATTAGAGACACTTGAGAATTGGACGGAGCGCGGGTCGGGATGGGTTATAGGTCGTGCTGAGCTCATACACATCAGTATCATAAGTAACCATCCCGTGAGGGGTGGCTCCTACATCTCTTTGCCTGCCACCGTTTGCGTTTAAAGTATGTTATCAATGTGAAGAACAAAGATAAAAACTACCTGAAGTAGGTCCTGCTGTCTGCTATGTTCGCTACAATCAAGGATTCCCCAAAATATAATCAAAATATTGTCCCGAAGATGGCCAGAATCTGTTCAACAACCGCAACTTTCCTAGCATTCACTTCCTCCAAAGAATGGCAAAAATGTATTCGGAAAGATGAAGGACGAGCGTGTCTGAAACCTACATGTATTCCATCCTCGAGGCTATAGAGAAAAATACCAAAAAGACCAACGGCGCGAAGAAGACGGGTATGTGTGAAGGAGCATATTCTCTACGAAAATTACAACCAAACTCTATTCTCGGACAAAGCCATGAGCGGTACCGTCCGACAAATTGTAGAGCACAGAGTGTCGTCGGACTTGGTTTACTTAGTACCTTAGCTGGTAATCGTGGGGAAACCAGAAAGGATCGGTCATCTTATGGCAGGTTGTTCCATTACGCTGGGCTGACAGAGGTAGTGAACGTCCACGCCAGAGGAGCGTTTCGGATTCTGGAGAGAAACAATACGGCACCAATCACATAGAGATGTCTTTGCGTAACAACATTAGCATTTAGGGCGTCAGGAGGTATCTGCTGGTCATGCGGGTCGTTGAAAGCAGATACGATGGCAGGTAGCCGAGAAAATCATTCATTTGATCTAGAATCCTGAGGCAGCTTACTAACGACCAAATAGCCGACCAGGAGGCGGTTGCTGAGTTTGTTGCTGAGTTTGTAGCGCGAGACCACGTTAAGCACCATGAATATTTATTTAAGAGTTGTAAGTCGAACCCGATCGTGTGACAGATCGATACAGGAGGTCAGCCTGGTGGACCTCGTTCTGAATAGACGCATCAGATAGATCTCCCAAACGGCTTCATTTTTCAAACATGCATGAACCATATCCCGAATGTTATTGGTGACTGATGATATCTTTTTAATCGCGAGGAAACCCCGCATAAATTTATATGAATTAGATAATTGCTTGTGATTATAAGTATGTCACCACATTACATGCGTTTCTTACAGTTCTACCTAACGGTTGAAATAAAATGTTTGTGTCCATTGATTGTTGTTTAATTAAATGTGTAGACACATCTCACTTACTGTACAAATGATACCACATTTTGTGGAATAGAATCACAATCTGTAAAAGTACATAGTGTATTACAATGCGCTGTACAATAATAATAATAATAATAATAATAATAATAATAATAATAATAATAATAATAATAATAATAACATGAGAGAAATGAGGCATTTCTTGACATTTGACAGGATTCCTTTTACACGGTAAAAAGTAATAATGAATGACATTAAGTGTTGCTTGTGGTGCTAAATCGTGTCTTGCAGTGTTATGATAATAATAATAATAATAATGTATATTTAATAAAGCGCCCTTACTAGCAGGAGCCATTCAAAGGCGCTGTACAAATAATATGTAATATAATAATACCCAAATAATATGTCTGTAAAACCCTGTAATGATTTAAAAGATAATAATTATTTATCTGTGAAAGCGACCTTAAATAGGTATGTTTTTAGAAGAGACTTAAAATTTCCAAGAGACGACGAATTTTTAATATTTGCTGGCAACTTATTCCACAAAGTGGGGGCTGCAACACTAAACGCACAATCATCATATGACTTGAGCCGAGACACTGGCACCTGCAATAGTATCTGACTGGATGACCTGAGTTTTCGGGATGACTTTCTAATGGAAACCAGTTCACACAGGTATTATGGCGTCCTATCATTAATAGATTTATAAGTTATTAACAGAATCTTGAAATGGATAAGCTGTCTAACAGGTAGCCAATGCAGCTTTGAAGAATTGGGGTGATATGATCATATTTTCTAGTATTTGTTACAATGCGAGCTGCACTATTCTGAATTCGCTGAAGGCGATTGATGTTATAATCAGAGATATGCCATATAACAGGGAGTTGCAATAGTCTATACGAGATGTAACAAAGGCATGGACTACAGTTACAAGTGATTCTTGTGTCAAGAATGCTTTTAAACAGTGGATGTTCTTAAGATGGTAGTAGGCAGTTCGGCATACTGATGTGACATGTTCATGCATGTTAATACATTGGTCAAAAATAACCCCTAGATTTTTTACTGACCCACTAGTGGTAATGGAAGATGTACCCATCTGTAATGCTGGCGTCTTTAGGGATTTAACACAATGTGGTGATGCCAAATATAAATATTTGTTTTATTATCATTTAGTTTTAGAAGATTTTGAGTCATCCATAGCCGAATATCGGCAATACAATATTCTAAATTCTTCAAGGAAGAGGAGAAATTTAACTCATTGTCAGGATCCAGTGATATATACAGCTGTGTGTCATCAGCATACAAGTGATATTTAACCCCATATCGCTGCGCAAGTGATCCCAAGAGGACGGATATACATTGTGAAAACCAGAGGACCAAGAACTGAACCCCTGTGGTACACCAGATAACAAAAACTGAATGTCAGATAAAATACCATGAACAGACACTCTCTGGGAGCTTTGTTCCAGATAGGATCTAAACCATTCAAGTACTTTACCTGACAGACCAAACATGTCTTTTAACCTAGAGACAAGTACATTATGGTCAACTGTATTGCAGCAGACAGGTCCAGAAGAACAAGTATTACTGCCTTACCTTGATCAATTGACATCATAATGTCATTTTTCACTCGAACCAAGGCTGTTTCAGTGCTGTGACCACTTTTATAGGCAGACTGTAGTGATTCATTAAGGTTATTATTGATTAAATATTTGTTTAGATGGAAAGCAACTGCCTTTTCTATAACTTTAGATAAAAATGTAAGATTTGAAACAGGTCTGTAATTGTTTAGAATAGTACAGTCCATAGTGTTGTTTTTTATTAATGGTTTTACAAGGACAGCTTTCATGGATCTTGGGAAAAACCCAGAGATAATGATTTATTAACTATATTTTTAATTGGGTTTATCAGAACATCCAGACAATCTTTCACAAGCCATGTAGGCATAGGGTCAACTGCACAGAAAGCATTAGATGACTTTTTCAGCAACTGTCTGATATCAGTCTCTGTAAAAGGCTCAAATGTATCCATCATGGATATGCAGGACTCTTCTACCAATGGCTTACCCTGTGATAAGGTGCTGGACTGGAATCCACTATGTATATTTAATAATTTTTGACAGAAGAAGTTATTAAAGAAGTTTGAATTTTATGTAATACTTTATTCACAACACTGAAAACAGTCCTTTGATTTCCCTTGGATGCTTTGATATTTTTATTTTAATATTCAGATTTAGCAGAGGTAAGGGTATTTTAACAAGCATTTTACTGACCTTGAACATTTCAAAATGAACACACAAACTGGTCCTGATCCACAGCCACTCACAATACCTTCTGTGTCTCTTTGCACCCTGTATGTTCTTATTATACCATGGAAACGTTGGTCTGCTTGGCATTTCCTTTGTCCTTAAAGGTGCATGTTCATCCACAACGTCTCTCAATGTACTATCATAGAGATCCACCGGATCCAATACCAGAGAAGAGACTTGAAGATCAGCAAGAAAAGCCTCCTTGTCGATTGACTTATATCTTCTATATGAAATAACTTTAGCTGAAACAGATTGTTTCTGTAAAGATATATTAATGTTAACAAGGAAATGATCAGACAGCATGGAAGACACAGACACACCCTTAATCAAATTGTCATCATCACAGGAGATGACAAGATCTAAGATGTGACCATGTCTGTGTGTTCTTTCTTGGACATGCTGCCTGAGATTGGCAGATCTAAGAATGTCAGCCAGTTGTTTGGTATCTGCATTCCTCTGGCAATCCCAGTGTATATTGAAATCACCTAAGATCAACAGATGACCATTGAGTACAATATGTTATAAAAAACATGTGTATTACAGTAACATATATATTGCACACAGTTTCACAGCACAAGCTACTGGGGTGACCCATTATGGCTCTGAAGAGTGCTCAGTTTTGGGGATCTATTTGTTTATAATCCGAAAACATGGATATAAAGTAACTAATAAGTCTATTTATACAAAGTTATAAACTGCTGTATTTGATGCACAGAATATTTTGTTTGTGTGTTTTACCTTTATCTGAAAAAAGACATTAAAATTCCTGTCCCACCAAGCTTAAATCAGTACTATTCGGAGCACATGTTCATTTGTTTACTTGAAATGACCCATATTTTGAAAATAGGGTGACATGTCATGATCTTGTCTCATTTCCTTGTGGAATAGCTGACACAACTAGGTGTCACAGTGTAATGTGACATGGAGGGCAGAACGTTCATCTCAGCACCCGACTTGCCAGCAATGCTGCTGAAATACGGCGCAGCTCCGGTTGGGAGCCCACCGGCGGGGAGATCCGGACTCTCACGAGTATCATTACCCAGCATGGGCTTGGTTCAGAAGTGATCTTCGCAGTCTATGGGATAAAAGAGGTCGGGATGCTTATATCACGGAAATAAAGGGGCCCCTCAACCTCGAATATATACACCGCTAGAGAGAAATAGAAAGTACCCGATCTTTTGTTATCAGAAATAGGCAGGATATTAATGAGAACATTTATGAAGAATGCTAGTAATTACAGCTTCTCGATATAAATAACCATCTTCTTCACAATAATTGCCCTGAAGTTTGTGTTAATTTTATCCGGTCTTCGACAAGGACATGCATCTAATGTCTGCAGAGATCTAATTTAGACGAGATAATTACAGAAACTATCGTGTTTTAGTTTCTCATGAGAAATGTGCACTTGATTGCTTTAATTAATCGATATCTTCACTCTGCCAGGAAAATTGGTTTATTAGATAAATAAAGAACCCTTTCTTTGAAGGCATTTCGTGTTACAAACAGACAAGGGTTAACATACAGTTTGGTTGTCATAACCGATTTGAAATATTTAAATAGACGAAACAACATGACAACTCTATGGCATCATAGATGGCATCATAGTATATAATTAGGTATATTAATTACTATAATACTATATAATAAGATGAAGTCAGTGTTATGACATAGATCAAATAGATCATTTGGCTCTCTACACATCTCAACTAATAGGCTATTTACTAGAACGATTAATTCAAAATAGTGTTTACGATAAAACAACGGCACTAATATTGGGGATATCTTCCTTTTGTTACAAGTCTCATCATAAAGGGTCTGGTCATTTTGAATGTATCTGTAATCTTCATAACCATATTCAATAGATGGCGCTATTTCACGGAAAACATAATTTATTCATTGTGAAATTTACACTAACAGATTTAATATCGTTATATATGTTCATAATATTGCTGACAATCGCATTATGGATAATATGTATGCAACTATACACCCGAAATATAATTTTTGGTTAATATTAAAATAGGACGAATTATATTTGTTTTTCGAGAGAACAGTGAGTTTTAAATAATGCGGATAAAAAAAACAGTTCTATTTGTATGGCTGAATCATCCAATATAATTTGGGTCTCTACCAATTTCAGAGAATTCGTGTACAGGTTGATAACCTGTTGGGCTGACTGATGCACATACAACAAGTTTAATTAGTGAGCAAAAAATGTGTGGAAAAGAGGAATTAAATATTTAATTTGGGTTTCCTTTGTCGAATAAGTTGAATATATATTATTTTATTTAAATAATTATTATTATTAAACTGATATATTAATAAAAAAGGGTAATGATTAATGCTGCGTTTATTTTAATGGAAAGTAAATTATTCAAATTGAATATTTCATTTCTCAATTCTATGACACATCTTCTTACTTATGATCCAGACAAAAGCGTCAACCAATGGTTGTCCTAAAAGTATCATTTAATGCTAATTAAACAATGACGCTATGGGGTGCATCGGCGATTATAGCTTATCCAACCTTGTCCTCACATAGACTTCAGTTAGCCAACTGATGATGAAAGTTGCGAGCAATCCGTGGAAAGTATAATTCGAAACATTTATTATAAAATGAGTACGAGAATAAATTTCTTAATTAGAACACGTTATTAAAATTGTGCATCACATTTGTTGGGTTGAAATGAGTTGAAATAAAACAATCGTAATTAACAATTGTAATTAACAATGTTGCTACCTGCACCTGTTGGATAGTGAATATAAGCTTTATCGTCTTCTATATATAATGAATAACATGTGCCTTGACAGTTGGCTTCATATATCATTGTCAGTTTTATATAATGAAGTCATTAGGTTTAAGTCTGTTGAAACATAACTACTTGGTATTATGTTTCCGTAGATTGCTCAATAAATACAATAGGGGCAATAAGATAACAGTTTTTAATTGTCTGAAGTAAGATGCCAATCACTTAGCTTGATTACCTAATTTGAATTAAGTTATTGTTCTTCATAAATCTCCGTTTTATACACTACAGACTTCAAAGTCCCTTTAAAGAACTGAAGTGCTACCTGTACGCCTTGGGTGTCCCTTTTTAAACCTTTCACTGACTCACTCAATCACAAATTCTCTCACCCACTTGTTAATACGCAGTCTTTGTAATTATGTTCCTTGAACATGTGTGTATATGCTGCTGTTTTACTGTTCACAATCGAATCTCCGACTATTCCACACTAATAATCGAGGGTGTGCCGCTCGTTGATATGAAGGACAATGTTGGTAATGCTAACGCTTTTATTTTCTGTAAATTAGCCACCAATCTTAGGTAAACACCAACGGAGATAATCGACTCCGGGAGTCACCTATTAGGTTCTTAGAAAATATTAGCAACCAATGGTCGTCTAATTTCTTTAAGCAATCTACTCAGACGTAATGTATTAATTAAAAGTTTAGACTTACCGATTTACGGAGGGCCCCTCATCCCCATGGCATAAATTGCAATTGTAGCCGATTGCAATTATAAATATACTTGGAAGTACTAATTGCAAAATTAAGTTGACTGAAGTTTTCGATCAAATGTGCGGGTTTTCCTTTAGTCAATTAATTAAAATTTTTAAACCGGTTTAACACCGTATCATTACTGAGATATTATTCTTATCCTATTTTGTTAGCTCTTTTATGAAACTTAGGGGGGGTAGTAGTACGGGGGGATTTGAGCGGAGGGAATGTTCCGGGAGTAGGGGAGTTTTCCTAGAATGAAAATCTCTGCTTTTGTTAATTAACCAGGTTTATTAATGCTATTTTAAATACGTTTATTTAAATTTGAGATTCATAGTTAAGATACATCAATTATAAATAATGTCACGAGTAAACCCTTTTTTATAATAAAAGCCATGCTTACATTATTATAACGAAAATATTACATAGTTCAGCCCTTGGATGCAAAATATCGTATTTATTCTTCTGAATTTAACCTTTTCCTGGGAAAAGAATTCTATCGTTAGGGGTAATGAATGATCTTGTTCAATTCTATATTCGTGGAATTTCATGCTTATTTATTCTTAGCTGGTCAATTTAGTCCTGTATATGTTATACCTCTCTCAGTTTTAATATATTTATATTTTATTAAGTAATTGTGTTTTTCTATTCACTCAAAGCAAGCAATGGGTTATAACATTTTACAACATGTTATCTTGATTATTATGAAAACCTTTTTAAACCAGTTTAACACCGTATCATTACTGAGATATTATTCCTATCCTATTTTGTTAGCTCTTTTATGAAACTTATAATGGTGATATCTCTACTTTTCAGGGTATATTTGTTGTTGTTGTGAAATATTACAACTCTACTTTGCTCCGCTGATATAAGACACAGTTATCTAGAAATCTTCACTAACCATTTATTACGTATGACGGCACAATTCAATAGATTAAAAAATAACAGATCACTGATATTAGCAGAGTTGTAATCTGTAGAAATATCAGTATCAGTTGTGTCTGAGGGATGTTCATAGACCAATATAAGGTTCAGCTTTATTAATTTATATGTCTAGACAGTCGGCCGTTTGCTAAACCATATATATATATATATATATATATATATATATATATATATATGTGTGTGTGTGTGTGTGTGTGTGTGTGTGTGTGTGTGTGTGTGTGTGTGTCATATTAAACTATACATATCTAATGGCAGTCAAAGGAAAGCTTAAAAACCACAAGAAAATATCTTCGTGTCAATTTCGGAAAGGACAGACTACTTTTATTTCACAGACTCTAAAAGGTTTCTAAATTAGGCATAAAGTAAGAAATAGGGTATATATAGGTAGGTATTAGGGCAGCATTAATATAAGAAGGAAGTATGTTGGACAGGTCTGTGTAGGTAGTACACAGTGTATTAGATGTAACTGTCTGGATATTGGCAATTGCTGCTACATAAACAAGTAGAGCTTTCCTAGCCTAATGCCGGTCATTATACAAGATGTACCAAGGTGAATTGGTCGCATATTGTATTTTGCTACTAAGGGTCACTTTTCTATTTTAACATTGTCCATACAAGGCATACTTTCTAGATTATTTACTGTTTGCTCCACGGCTAAATAACAACATTCCTACCCACGAATAAATTATGGTTTATTAAATCTGTCTATTTGGCTAGTATCTGTGTTTGTATGTTGAGTGAGCTTGCATTCGTATTGTATGAGTAGGTGGATGGATTTGGGGGATTTGTAAGTTTAGCCGTTGGTTACGTTAACTAATCTCAAATATTCCAAGCTCAATATGATATTTTTTAAATAGCTACTTCTTGGTGACATAGTTCAACTAAAGAAATTATTCATTTAGTCCTTTATCTACTAATTTTAAACAGATAAATAAGTTTTGTTGAAATAAAATTTCCACTCACAGAAAAGCAAATAAATAAAATATTTAGTTATTCACCGATTATCACTTTTTTAATTTCGAATTTTTTTTTGGTTTCTTCCAAACTTTCTATGCTTTATTTTGGAAAATATATATTTAAAATAATTGAACTACGGAGGACATTGGTAGGTGTAAAGGTACGACAGGCCTGATGAATTAGTTTCACATGTTTAAAAAATAATGGTAATGGATAAAAATCTGTCTAACTACATAATTAATCAAATGTCGTTAACATGCCCTTTACGACAAATACCAGCCACATTCACAGTTTGCAATATACTTTTTTTGTTCCGACTATGGCATAATCTCACTTATACAGAGCCAAACTAAGTGAATCAACCAATATCTTTATAAATTCACCCGTTTATTGGACAAGATCATCAGTTATTCCTATCGTAATTCATGCATTAGCAATCGATGTCTCAGAAATAATTCGAGAATGCAATCATGTACTCGTGTTATGTAGTTTCCTATTAAAAACAACTTATTACTACATAAATAGATGGATCGCGCTATGAACAGTGTAAATTTAATTTTCCTATAAACGTTCGCTCGTTGTTATATTTATATAGACAACAAGAATCACTGTCACCTTTGTTTTATAATAATCTATTGGAAGCTTCATTTTCAGGGCTTTCTCACATTTCAGTAAAATAGAAATGTGTCTATAATTAGATAATTATTTATTTTTCGGTTTAGAAAATATTTCAATTATACAATGTGTATTATCTATCCAAGTCATGAATAATTTCTATAATAAAATAACAGATAAGTACGTCGCATATAAAGTATACATTACATTTTATCCAATTGCAAATGAAGTAAAGATAAATACACTCAATAGCTTACGATTAGAGTAGGAATAGAGTGTAAATGATGCATATTTAGGTCTTCCTTATTCGTAGTCAGCTTGATTGATTATATATTTATCAGTGAGATTATGTGTCAAGTGTCGTATATGGTTATTAATTGTAAATTGGGAGTGAGGAGTTATGAATGTGCTTAAGTGCTTTATGCGAATCAACCGAATCTATTGAAAATGATAATGTATTTACAGTGAACATATATAATTGGAAGAGTCTGTAAAAATAAGTAAAATTAAAGAAATTACTTTTAAATGCCATTCCCTTTTTGAGAGAAAAAAAGCCATTCATGTCAATCAAACCGGTCAACTCAGGGTGAGTTTCATGTTTCTACAACATCGAAATTATACATAGAATGACATGTAGCTTAATTAACCAAACGATACAGATATTTTTGATATATTTTGTTTATATTTATAATTGAATGTATGTGAAATGCGATAAAATACAATAATATTCTGTTAATGGTTTTATCTTTCAGTAATTTGACTAACGGGTAGCTCGAAAGTTGATTACATATGTCTTTACTTGCCTGAGGTGAAAAAATAAGTTCACGTAGTCCTTGTAATACATAATATATGCATATCGTGTCTTACGAGATCAGGATCAAGTATGATAATGGTCTTTTCGGGTATTCCGTCTCCATATTTCATTACTTCTTTCATATGAATGGTATTATCAGATATGAACTCTACTGGAATGAAGTGTTTATTGCTTGTTTCGTTTATTTTATCCTACTTCGATGATCTATCGATTTTGGAATGAAACATCAGATACTACTAAATTCGGTAAATAAAATTTGTTCTATTTCATTGTTTATTAGACCAAAAACTGTTATAATAATAAACGATTATGGCATCTCTAAAAACCGGAACGTATTAGCTACTTATAATTCAACCTCGTCATCACGAGATGTATTACCAGTGTAACAGTTATTGTCATCGGGAATTCGTTTTCGTCTTCTGCAAGATAATATCAGATTAAATTGCGAGACAAAGCGCTTTTCTTTCTTTTCAACTTTCCTTCGATAATTTAGTTGTTAAGTGGCCGTCTCGGAACATCACTCCATGCTGTCGATGTCGTATCTAATCAGGAGTAAACAAAACAGGAATGCCGAGTAGCTTCAATTATAGATGCCTTACGGCTGAACTGATTCAACCGATTAAGAGATAAGAATCGCTACGTGGTATAATAACGGTGTTGACCTTCGATATATCGTCGATAAACAAGGCTAGTGGTAATGAAATAGGATATCTGGCGACCGGGAGAAACCGGTAGAGTTCTGCCATGTAGCTCATTGACCTTTATGCCCTTTGAGACAAAGGGGAAGGCCAGACTATTCCATCTTTGTTGTTCGGTCTTAAGAGTTCCCTACCACCTTCACGATAAAACTAGGTTTGTTTTAGACGTAGGTTATTACCCATTTGACCGTTGCTGCTGGTACTTCTGTTGTTGTTCTTTTGCTGGTGATGTTGTTGGTGTTGCTGCCATTGTTATTTTCTTCGAAGTAATGGCATTTCATTACAATTGTTCTCCGCATGTGTTCCTTAGAACTTATGAAACCATAACGGTGCAGATAATCAAGTCGTCTTTAATCGGATTTGCCTTAAATTAATTGTGTTTTTTTCACCATTTATGATGCACAGCCTTTAAATGAATATGATAACTAATTTGATTGAAATCATTATCATTGGTCTTTAGTGCAATGAAGGTGTAGAACATTAATGAGGATGGTAGGCTTATTGTAGCATTAATATACAATATAAATGAATATTCGATTAGAATACCAAAAAGACAGTACTATCAGAGGTAGGGATGAAATATAAGCTGCCCAATAACTGGGATTTTCACAAATCAGTTTGATGAAAATATATGTTTATTATCTTCTTAACATCTAACGTTGTCCTGATAATTAAAACTCAGCTAACACTGTATTATATATATATATATATATATACATTCTTTAACATCACCTATCTTAATCCCCTTTAGATAGCATTACAATTGAAATAAATTAAAGAACCTGTCGCTCTTGCATCATAAATATTTGTTACTACGATAATCTTTTTTGTAGTTTAAGTGAGAACAAAAATGAAATGCTATCAATAATAGCAAAAAATCCATTAAAATTTAAATTGTTTTCTAAACTAAATATATTCACCATTAAAACCAAGGAGTTAAGTCTTACTGCACATCCTATGATAACCCTCATTTGAAAGCATTTGTTCCCCTGCCTCTGACCTATGACTGTGACCTTTACACATTAACACACAATTTATGGTTAGATTCTGTAGCTATCCTCATTTATTTAAACATATTTGATCTCTATAAAAATGTACATATCTCTATATTCCTAATCAACTTGTATGGTGTGACACGAGTCATGAAGATTAATTACATTTACATTGATTGTTTTGAAAAGGCTTGTATATTCAAATAAACTTATTATTATTATTATTATTGATTCTGTTGTGTGTTTCTTGTTGTTGTTACTGTTTTTGTTGGTGAAACATATCTCTACAAGTTAGATAAATGATCCCAGGCTGATATATCCAAGAAGTATTGATTAAAAAAATCCGGAAGTACTTAGAAAGGGACATCATATTAAAACACGTACATGGATATGGTGCTATCGTGTAATATCGAACCATAGCAGAAGAATCAACTATCTGCGCCGTGTATTAGGAACGTGTACGTAGTACTTATTATCCATTATTACACCGCATCCACAAAACTATTACTAAACATCATAATATTGTTGAAATACAAAATTGGCAATAACATGCGAGTCAGTGACAATTAGAAAGACGAATTTAATCAATCTTTTTGCAGATAATTTCACAATCGAATCAACGAGATTTCATTATCGTTCTTCAAATTGGTTAATCGATCATGTATCATTGATGGGCCATACATTGAAATATTGAATAATGTCAAGCTGACCGAAGTCCATTCACCTAGTTCTCAACTTTTTTCATTTCTGTTTTCGGGTGCCTGGTAGCGGCAAACTATTTGAATGGAAACGAATTTCGTTCATCGAGGGGAACTTGACTAAATTGTAAAATGCATGCAAACCGATTACTTTATCTATGTGTACCAAGATACGAAAAAGTTAAATGATAATTTAAAAATAACAATGCAATGGCCATTTAGAGGGCTCAACATAATTTAGCGTGGTAGCAATATCATCTGCTCAAATGATAAAACATAATTGGTTGGGTGGAATTTTTTCCCTCCTTATTTCAAGCTTTTACATACTTGTAATTTTATGTCTGTAATAATTCTTCATTATATTATTTGATGCATCATTTTCATTATTAACTGTAATATGCTACAGAGTATGTCTACATATATATATGTGTGTGTGTGTGAACCAAGCACCAACAATATATATTAATGGTACTTGTTGACATAATAATAAACCGAATTTAACAAAACCAATATTCTTTTCAGTGTATTTACATATTTTTAAACTAGCCACATACTATGGACAAAAAGGTTACAAAATGGTAAAATAATGAAACTTCAATTTAATTAATACTAATTATGTGTTAATGGGTTTTACACATAAATAAATCCAACCAACATTCATGATATGTTAATTAATAAATAAATACTGTATTTAGTTTTTTATATATGTATGTGTGTGTGTAAACAGGCAGACAACCAGCCACATATGTAGATAAAAACACAACAAAATTATCAGACAGATAAAAATAGAACCAATTAAAAGAAAGCATATTTGTTCGTGGAATCTTGGGTTTATGTTCTTCATTTATCAGTTTTATGATAAACCAACAAGACATTCACAGACATAACAGAAATACTGATAACATTTACCTATATAAATCTGACATGTGTCATCAATCCACCATAACTGACACCCATTATGACATCTACCATTCTGGTTGTTACTTCCCCACGGAGACTAATTCTAAATAAATTTAGAATATATGTTCGGTGGGGAAAACCTTACCAGTTGCGGGGCTGGATGAAAAATTCCTCCTACTATAGTGTCAATTAAGACTGAGGCGCGAACCCGCGACCTCCCGCACAGTATGACCATAGCCATAGGTAAATAGTGTCGCACTCTACCCATGAGGCGGGCTAGTGGTATCAGTACTCTATCTTCTACAATTGAAGTTTTCTTCTTGATGATGATTGATGTTTTACGGCCTTTTTTTGCACATAGTAGGCTAAATGGGCCAAGCGACCTCCGAAGATAATGAAGTGAAATCAAAGATTAAAAAACCTTCAGTCTAAAATGCTACTGATAGACCACGGAGGCGCCCAAGTTTTCTTCTAGAGGCAGAATATTTATTCACAGGGTTTTTGTTTGAAGTGAAATTATTCCATGACATTTTCTGATTTTTTTTAAATTCAAGGACATGTACATGGGAACCTTGTATAATCTATGAAGATAATTTGAGATTACAAGTATTATAAAATATCATTACCTGTATTACTTACACCGAACAAGCATTCAAAGATACTTGTTAAAAGTCCCTTACTGTGATTCTTTTTTAAATGCAGTCTTCTAGTTTCTCTGAAACATTATAAGGAATGCCATTTATACAACATAACAGTTCGGCTTTAAAAAATATCACAGTTCTTATAATAACAAGTAAACAAGTAACTATGGTGTTAAAATTTATTCAAAAGAACATAAACAAGATTACATCACAGACAAGTGTGCTTGCTGTTCTTCGTAGACTTCTATAAATATAAACAATACAATATTTTGTGCATGCAAAATAATATAAAACAAAAATCTGACATCAATCAACAAGACAATAAAACTAATTCCTGTATTTCATTTGTGCATTAATGACAAAATAAAATGATACAGTAATATCATCAAATATAATAGCATATCGGAGATGCTGATAACACAAGCTTCACTACAGTGTTGATAAATATAAATAAATAGCATCAAACAATAATTTAATTATTATCATCATCAGTTACCCTAATTGACTATAGAATTAACTTTATACAGTAGTTTTCTCTTCTAACTGTAATAATATTTATCATATATATTTTGTTTCTTAAAGATGCCTACGACGAGCGGCACACACGATCAAACTGGTCCATTTCTGTGGCAACAGACCCGTTCTCATATCGTGAAGGCCACATTCCAACAACAAAATACACAGCAGTAAATTTCTATACTAAGTGTAGTATATAAATACTGCAAATGCATAAAACATAACTATGACGATCCAAATTACAGCAATGATTTAACAACAACAGCACACAACACCGACTGTATACATGTTCTGGTTATTGGAGGTTTTCGGTGCGCGAATTCTGTGAACTTCAGCACCAAAGGTTACGACGGGAATAAAAGCGTAAAAGATAAAAGCTGTCCTCTGCCAAACATGTGTATAATTTGCCGGATGTTGAAAGAACAATTAAGATATCTAACTAACAAAACAACTAACTACATCATAAAGGTACAACACTAACTAAATAAAGCCAAAATAAAATTATTACACATAGCAGAATTACTCTGAGAAGCCACCTTTTCAGACTAAATTGTGGTATTTAGTACTGGCTAGTGGATTGGATTTGAGCACCAAACTGACTAAAGAATGGCAAGAACTTTGAATCTTGCCAACTGTGCAGAAAAGAGGCAACACAAAACAACTTGTGTTGTGTTGATGTGTCATTAAGCTTTAGTCAGTCACTTTTCTACTTTGGGAATGTTTATCTTAGTGGATTGGTCATTCAGGAAAATTCTCCATAGTATTACTGTTTTAAAAGATAAATGATACCCTATTGATTCTTTATATATTAGTTGTGTGACAAAGTGTTAATATATATATATATATTTGTAATGTGTGTATATGTAATAAAATATTATTGCTTTGAGGAGGTAAGTAACCTTAAAAATTCTTAACCAATTTTCAGGATTTATTAATGTGTATCTTCATATGCAAAATAAAAACGTATGTGTATAACTTTAAATGAAATTTCAAAAACATTCACAGCTTAACACTCGTGTAAAATGGCTAAATATTTTACGCAAGTGAAAATATCTAGAAAAAAGCTTGGGGTGGGATTCACCTTTACTTACATCATAAATAGCTAAGTAAAGGTAGACAATGATACAACAGAATTAAAAAAATCCACTAACATGGGACTCGTGTGGGAAACCCACAAAACAATCATTGAAAGGGAAGCATAATTAGTGACAATCAGAATATAAAGTTGTTTACACCTGTGCTACCAAATATGGAGTAATACTATTTCTTTTTATTTTATTCCCTGGCTTTTCTGTTCACTTTGTCATAGATTTCTGGAAAAGCCTTCTTCGAGTCACACAGTTCATTGCGCATCTTATCGTAAAGGCTGTGATCAAACATCGCACGAAATTCATCACGGGTCATGTAGGAATCGGCATACAACATCTGAAATCTAGAATAGGAGAATCCACATGGCATATCAACACAGGTAGCTTATTTGAAATGCTGTTATGAAAACAATTATTCCAAAGGAAAGTTACTGGTTATCATTATAAGACTGAATAGAACTAAACACAAAAATAACTTATTGATGCTAAACACTATTGATAATTTGCTTTGTCTTTCAAAATATAATATATTATAAAGGTTTTCATTTCAGAAAAGAAAATACTACAAATATACTTTTACATATAACATTATGTTCTGGGAAATATTTGAGGAAACAGAAACCTTTTATAAAACAAACAAATGATCCTCATACTAAATGAGGAAGAAATGATGATTTATTTTATGAACAAAAAAATTTCATTGTAAAGTTAACACACCTAAACACACAGACATGTACACACCTAGGAAAATAAAAATAATCAAAATTACTTATCAACTAATCTGTTATAATTTATGACTGCATTCGAACAAATGTCAGGGATTACATTGCGTTTCAATTCTCCCAATGAAGTTATGCTATAGTACCTGTTACGGATCTTGTTTGCACCAGGGATGTCCAATAATATACCTGAATTCTGGTAGATATATACCATACTAACTTCTTTTGCTTCCAATCTTATATAATCTCCATACAAATTTTCCTCGTGTTGTCTAAGATTTTGGCTGGAGCAAGCAAGTGTGCTGAACAGAAATATTCACATCAAGTGAAATTTTCATCTTTTCTGACAAAAAACAATGATTGCCCATTCACCACCAAGAAAACTGTATGGGACAGTGCTCTGAAATCAGCGACATTTTATGACTGTGAAACTTGGCTGACAAAAAGCATTCAATTTATTGAAAGGCCATACATGAAAACATTGAAACATCTAGATCTACTAGGAGTTTGCCAAACAACCCGCACAGACACATTACTATTAGAATTGGGGATTGGTGATGCCAGAAGGACAATGAAAGATAGACAGGTGAGATTCCTGGCCAAACTGGATAAAAGAACTCCAAAATCATACATACACAACATCACTGATCTAGCTATCTAGAAGCGGACAACCACGAGAACCTAGATACTGAATCTCCGAAAACAGTCAATAAATCACACTAAAACCAGTACCTAGCTGCATTAAAAAACAAATTATGTACAGCTACCAGCACTAAAAGGCAGGAATATGTTACATTGGAGCCAACTCTAGAACCCAGTCCACTTTACAGAGTTCAAGGCGTGAAATAAACAGGCTCAAAGAACAGACTTGGTTCCCATAATTTGAGAATAGAAACCGGCTGCTGGGCAAGAATCCCTAGATATCTCAGATTGTGTCAGTACAAGGAAGACTTCCAATGGAGGAGCATGTATTGCTAAGGGGCTCCCTATCCAATCATCTCCAGATAAACATTGATCAGTACACTGACATCAGTACCCTCTTCAATCAAACAGATTATGAAACTACATCAACCCTGTGTAGCAAAACATTAAAACTTTATGACGATCTGAACTAAAGATATTTAAACGATACAAAATAGTACATTGATATGTAAGGATCAAAAATTAATTTTGGACATTTAAATGGTTTATATATATATATATATATATATATATATGTGTGTGTGTGTGTGTGTGAATTAACATCTTTCAAGTACATATCTCACCCTATAAAATGTCAATAAAATTACTACTACTATCTCCCCACATATATCCAACTGGATTTCATTCTAGGCTCTGAGGAGTGCTCCCTTTATGGACAAATGTGGAGTGACAGCATGATGAACCATCAACTTGGAAGATATAATAATCTATACAACTGAGAAGACTGGATGATGATACCAAATAGGTCTCTAGGATGCCACTGATACGTAACAGCTTTAAGGGAATACATCACTGTATGCAGAAGACCAACACCCATCAGTCTAATCGATCCCAAAGCTAGAACCAAAACACCAGTAAACATCACAGTTTCAGAAATATAACCACGTAATTGTTCCTCTCCAACTATATGTCATACGTCGAGGTAACAATGGGTATTTTATTTAATCCACTTCTAGGTTATAGCTAGACTGGGCGACTTTCGCATATATATATGTACAGAAACCTCTGGATTTTTTAAATATTTCATTCTCATATTTTATAAATTTTCCAGCAACTTCTGCATATATACATACATATATATATATATATTACAGAAATATATTATACTCTCTAAAAAAATTCACTTTTTATCTCATCTATCAGCAGGAGTACCTCGGTAATTAATATTTCTCAAGTGTGTAGCAAACATTTATAATTTTCTTTTGTTTCAACGAAGTATTGCTAATAATAATCCTTTTTTATCAGTTACTTATATTAACAATCATTTCCATGATGATCTCTGTGGGTTCTGATGACAACCTAAACTTCAAGATAACAGAGATCATGTTCTACTGTTTAGTTTAAGATCAGGACATCTGTATATATGAATCGATTCTTAATTTGCAAGTGGGTCCAGTCTTTCAGCTACGAATGCACTTAACGAGTCACGATTGAATTTTTATGGGGGGGTGGGGTTCTCTCTCTGGTAAACACAATAAAAACCTACCCATGGTGATCTCTAACAAATTTCTCCAGACGTCTTGTTGTTTCAACACATCTATAACTTGGCTGTTTTGGGGCACCATATGCCCCTATGTCAACATACATCAAATCCCTTTCTCCATCAAGACGGATAAATCCAGGATTGTTGAATAACTTAAATGGACACAGCCACAATGGATAGATCTGGATAAAGAAAAATGTCATAGGATAATATGCCTCTACATCGGACGGACTATCTGACAAGAAAAATATCACTGTATCCTTCAGATCCAGAAAGTTCAACGCCTTAATCAGGATTGGCTACTTACATTCAGTTCCTGGTGGAAAAAGTTGAGTGAATCAGCCAAGGTCTCCAATGGAATTAGCATGTCTTGTATAATCTGATACTTTTCATACATGTCTTTGATCGTTTGACCTTGGGTTAACTTCAGTAAGGATATCTTTGGGGGGACCATCCAACCAAACAAATATCGAAAAATCGGGTTGTTACCAAAAGGAATGATATCCTGTCGGGATGAATAATAGATAGAATACAGCCATGTGGGGAAAAAAAACAATGACACATTAATCATAAGTTTCAGTTATTATAACAATATTCAGTTATCATAACATTTAATCTTACCTGTAACTGCCAAAAGATGCTCCTTGTGTGTCTGTGATAGTATTGTCTCAAGGGAATGTACTCAACACTGGCTTGCTTTCTTCCCAGATGTGACTGTACATGCTTGAAGAACCACGGCTTGTAGTATTTGCCAATCGCATTAATCTAGAAAATAAAGTACATAATTAATCATTCTGGCTAATAGGGTGAACTATAGATTGCTATTAGCTACCAGAACTGTAATCACTAAATCAATCACTTGAATGGGGTGAAGGCAAATATGACCTGGTATCAGGGTTCGGTTTTTACTGTAAACAAACGTATTTTTACATTACATTGTAAAAAACTGTTAATAACCATAAAAAACTGTAACAAAGTGTAAAAATCTTCATTCATTATAACTATAAGCCAATTCTACTAGTCTTAATGAATATCATTCAACACATTTATGTGATAAGTGTCTTTCAAATACATGAATTTTTATTAACACACCGATACCAGGCTGGTATCAAATGATGTCATGAATTAGTTACTTAATAACCAGATGATGGTTTTACTGTTATTATAACCTTTTTCCAATCTGCTCACAATTCAGTCTGCATACCTGCATAAGCATAAGCGGCGAAAGAAAAGAGCATTAGGCAGAAAACAGGACTGGTGCTTAGAAGATTGTGATGGATTGAATTGTGCCGACACATTATATCAACATAACTGGTGCTTCAAAATACTAAAGCTCAGCAGCGAGTACACATTGCGTAAACGTACAAGTTAAAAATGATGCATAAAGATGTATGTCAAAATGAAGATAAACTTTTATAGTACTATAAGTAGATAAGTTATAATTTAAAGGACCGATCCTTTTGAAAATCTGACCGTACTTTTTACCATACTCACCTAGTAAATATTTACTACATTACACATCGCTGGAAATCATCAAACTTCTCCACGTAACAAACTTTACGATGTAATATAAAGAAAGATCTAGCATCTATTCATCATCTTTTTAATAAAATTTCTAATTTGAATAGTACACATATCAACGAACAACCGTGGAATTCAAACTCAGTTTAAAAACTTGTCTACCAAAAACCAATTTAAATCACTTTCTAGTGTTTTATATCCGATTCCGACTGCCAATATACGCATTATAATTACTTTCTTTTAAAAGGGTCAAAACAACTGGCTTACTTTGTCTTCCTCAACATCATCAGTCATTATACCCGTCATAATAATGGCCTCGTCTTTAGAAAACACTAATCCTTCCACAAAGTCATTGTTTGCCTCCTTCAGCGTCTTCTCCTTGAAGGTACTGACGATCTCCTCAAACCTATGAACGGGTTGGTATTCCAAGCGAACGTACTTCTTGGCAGGAATGATACGTATCTCAGCCGACACGAGAAATCCCAGCGTACCATAGGACCAAGGTGCAGCATAGAACAAGTCGGAATTTTCATCCTAGAATGTTAGGGATACCTATATAAAATTTATCATTCTGGATAATAGAAGCATTCACTATAATTAACAATCAGCCATAAATTAGTGCTTTAATTTGTTGAAATGTCCGATTCGACAAATGCACAAATTCACTTATAGTCCTGAAAAGAAACTCAAGTGATGGCATTAGGACACACAGTTTGGGGACATACCTTGCTACATTTGACAACACTACCATCTGCCAGCACTAACTCGAATCCTACACATACATGCTGCATCAAGCCATATTTGTGCGAAGAAGTTTCTATGCCAACACCCATTATTAAACCACCTGAAAGTTTACATAATAAATATGATATTTCTAAGAAAATAAGCATATTCATGTTTATTTGTCAAAATAAAGGTAGTCATAACTGGATCCTCCACATTAGAAAGAAAAGAGAGTAGAAAAGTGACTCCCACCAAGCATCTAGGATGACTATACAGTGAAACCCCACCCTATGTTATTAATTGACTTCAAAAGCTGCAACTTGTAAAATGGACATATGTAGTTTTAATATATTCTAAATTTTTTTAGTTTTGTTAATTTATTTCACGTCCTTTCATTATATTATTGTAATGACGTTCACTGAACTGCAATTTACTCTTTGAAAAGTCGTACAAATGTGCATTTTGACGTAGGCTGAAATTATGTAAACTGGTGTATTAATTACTGTAAAATTATATCATTAATCACTGTCCAGATGATGTGCCAGCTTTTACCATGGCAAAAAAAAAACAATAACATAAAGAATAAATCAACTTCAGTTTACTAACAACTAAAAATCTGCTTCCCCATCTCGTCACTCACCTACGGTGAGATCATCCAATTCTGGAACAATGGGCAGTGTCCAGCCAATAGGATTAAGAGTGGCAGTCACCTGACCCATCGTCGCTAAAGGCTCTACTCTAACAATTGCCTTCTTGGTGTCAACTTCCAAGATATCTATCAGATTAACCTCAATGTTGAGTAGAGTTTTCTTGTACTTGGCATTACGAAGGCTGACTGCCATCCACCCGGGTCGGGCGGTACACATCTTGGTTTGACATCCATTATCTCTCCATTGCTTTACCTGAACACAAATTATTATTATTATTGTCATCAATTTATGACCACTGGTAGGCACGTTCTATCTGGACAGATTAAAACATATAAAATACAGGAAAGTTCATATGCGTGAAAGGGGAATGGTGTGGAAACAATAACACTTCATATAACATAGAAGAGTACATGTGATTGTTGTGATTTAAAAAAAAAACATTTAATTTTTTATAATCCATTAATATTAATTACTATGAGAATTATAAGATAATATCAATGATGCTTTTTTTTCACCATCTGTTTTCCTCAAAACAATCACTAGCCAGGTAAATAACTAAAACAAGTGATATCCTACAGGAAGATTAATGCCAATTGGCCAGGAGAGCATAATGGTCACTGTAGGTACATATAGCACGAGGTAGTTGGTAGATTGTTATCATTCATATTCTTAGTACGTACTAAGTGGAGTTCATGCGCACTCTGCGTAAGCCGGGATTATAGATAACATTCATGGGCATTGTTCTTTGTTAACCGTGATCTTTTATCCCACTTATAATTGTGACAATCAAGAGAACTCAAGTGTAAAAAGTGTTAAGAATGTATGCTATTACACCTAGTAAATCTGTTAAAAACTGCAATGTAAACTGTAGTATAATTGTTTTAATACTTTATGATGTAATGCCCAACAATTTAACAAAAAAAATTTTAAGCAATATCTATCTATATTTTAATGGAATAATAGTGTATAGAATTTAGTTTCTGTAGATGTTGTATCATCTCAACAATCTTGCAAGAAACACAAACAAAAGACCAGAGGCTGTTCTTAACTTGTTTTTATTTAATTATTAGCATACTGATTTATATAGTAGAATGGTCAACATTCTGACCCTAAGTTGGTACTGCTGAATTAGTACACATCGTAATCCAGATAGCATAACATCCTAATTTTGAAACATACAATCTTGGAACTGATGAATGAAGTATAACAATTATCCATTATAACACAGTTATACCATTTGGACAACTAAATTAATACAACATTGGAGAAAAGGAGGATATATTCTTCTGGTAAGTAATGAATTAAACAAATTACACACACACACATGTATATAAATATATGTGTATGTTTAGGCCAAAGAGTGAGTAAATGAGGCTTCATGGCAAGCAAAATGATTCACATAACAGGATTATCTGACTCGGTAGTCATTCCAAACTTAGGACGGACTGAATGAAATGCTAGAAATCAATAGTACCGCGTGAATGACTAACAAAATACAATCTTTCTTATATAGACTAATCTGATGGTTGTCTTCAGTGCCATGACAACTAATCAAGACATGCCAGTCCAAACCTGATTAATCTAAAGTTAATTCCATATATAATTCCCAAACATGCTTAGTCCTTTAAGCCTCTTAACAAATTGCTTTTCACCTTACAAAATTAAGACAATAATCCAATATAGCCAATGAGGTTTTTTGTATGGTACTATCTGAACTGTTGGTAAGCAATTATTTTAAACCCAGCTTTCATAAGGTGAATACTATACACATTATGCATCATACAGCCATTCAAATATACATGTAGATTTAAGAGTGTAGGTATATAAGTGAAATGGCAGGATGATTATCTACAAGTAATTATGGAGAGATAAAAGACTCAGAAGTTATTTTATGAATAGATGAGTACTTTATACTGGATCAAAAATTTAACTTACAAAAGTTAAAGCATGGTTTTGATGGAACTGAATTAATTCAAGGTTATTTTTAGATGTTTCACAACGTTTTTTTGGACATGTCAGATAGATTTTCTCCAGACAATGAAATGTCAAAAAAGAAAACGGGTTCAAGCTCCTGCAGGGTGTTTCATTCCGTTTCATTACCGTTGGAGGATATATCATATAGCTACAGTGTACAAAAAACTACAATAGACGACTAAAGCAGCAACCTTTAAACATATTGAAATGGCAGTTTGATAAGAAACGGGAACTGTAATTAAGTATTTTTCGGGCCTTATTCAGCTAATCGAGATAGCAGCATTACTAATTAATCTAAGTTGATCTAAGCTTTGTAATATATAATTATATAATTTAAAAAAACGTAATCACCTAATATTATGGATTGTTAGTCAGGTCGGTTTGACCTAACTTACACACTAATTAAGATACTTCTGTCTTGTAGATCCATATCTATTAACAATAGACTATTGTAGTATAGAGGTATACAATAATTAAATTTTGGGGGTTATTTTGCTTCGATAATTGATATAATCAAAGCTTATACTACAGATGTTGCATACTAATCAGGAATGAGTAAGGTTTAAATTGGATACGAATGAAATGGTGCTCTTTTGCATTTCATTATTAAAATTACAAACCTGTTTCTGAACATGCTTGACTTTTTCTTCATGTTTGTGTGGCGCGCTGTTCATTTTAAACACAAGCCAGTTTCTGGTGTAGAAAAATACATCGTACGCCAATGACAGCGGGAGAAGAAATAAAATAACGAATATCCATCTGTAGTGGACGAGGATATGTTCCAGCCCTCTGTATTTACACCACGTAAACGCTGACAACAGAGCGGGAATTATTCCCACGTATAAAATACTGTCCAGTGCCATGTTCATGTAACCAATAAACCAAGTGACAGTTCTGCCCTATATAGGTCAGAGGTTAAACATCGTACGATTGGTGACGTCACGAGTGGTCCGAGAAAGAGAGGGCTGCGAGTGGTAGAATGATTATCATACAATTTACAAAATACAGTTTTAATGTTTAATCAGACGTACATTAATAGCTGGCTCGTTGTTTGCTAACTAATTTTTAGCTAACCGATGTAAAACATCAACGATCAAACAAAATCTCATTTAAAAAATATGTCAGGTCATCACAACCTCCCGTGAGTACTAACTGCTGGTGGATTGAAGTTGAAGGTCATTTTCGTTTACAGTATAACTGAAACTGGTTATATGAAGCCGTCTAGTTTAGGTCCATTAAATAAGGACTTTTAGTTAAACTAACTCAGTAAACCACAAGAAGTCCTCTGTGATAGAGAGTGGGCTTTTTACTATCCCAGAATACATCACCACATTTCTTGATTAGACCTAAATCTACAACATACTACATAGTAACATAGACAGAGAGAGACCCGGCCACCTCTACAGTCAACGACTCTACTCTAGTCTTGCAGTCTAGATCTACATGATTATGATATAACATTATAATTTATATGAACTTCTACAATATGACATCGATATCAACATCCCGAGAAGTGTACTAGCCTAGACTGAAACTAACTAGCTGTTTCTAACATTTAACCAGGTTTTTAAAACATAGGTGATGGGGCCAATTTAACTTCACAGAGATGGATGAATGTTGTTTAACGACACATCGGCACAATTTATGCCATTCAGTGTCCTAGAACGTTTTCTTCACCGAGATGACGTAGCTAGCTATATATAATATAGATATATACTAATATAGCTACGTAATTCATATAATATTATCATATATATATATATATATAAAAGCCATTTGTGGTATACAGTTCATTGTTTTTTATTTGTTCAACTTAAGGATTATCTATACATATAGTATAGCCTCCTA
This sequence comes from Paralvinella palmiformis, assembly GCA_025642065.1. Lineage (NCBI taxonomy): Eukaryota > Metazoa > Annelida > Polychaeta > Terebellida > Alvinellidae > Paralvinella > Paralvinella palmiformis. The sequence goes on along the minus strand of JAODUP010000145.1, from coordinate 629,932 downwards.
AATTCTGCTGATCATAGAAGTAGATCTATATCACTGCTATAATTTAGGTAACTGATAGTATAAATAAGTGCTTACATTCACTCTCTAAGTGTAATCTTGATATCTTAATATACAATGTGTGTACATAAATTAAACAAAGTGATATTTTAGCTTTCCCAAATGCGCCCTAATAAGCATTTAATATAGGGGAAAATAATTCAAAATTAAAAGCTTTCTGGAATTACTGAACATGGTAATATTACTAATAACCCATAGGCTATCCATGGTACCTGGAACTGAAAACCCAAGCTAACTGGTGTTCAGGAGGGAGGGTTCCCACTGGTGTTCAGGGCAATGGTTCCCACTTTTTCAGAAGCACTACCTATTGTTCTTCGCTTCCCACAGTGCATTCTGAGAATTTCCTCTACAACTCGAATTCTGTTTACATTTAATAAAATTAACCGAGCACTGTCATGGTGACAAGGCACCAAATTTCGGCATAAATGCCATCATTATTTTGATAAATATTTAAAACTACAATTATACATGATATCTAATGAAGTCTCAAAAAGGGATTTAAAATTCCTACAATATGGCAAAAATACTAAGTAATCCTCTGTAGAGTTCAGTTCTTTAACTTCAGCATTGATCATATCTGATACATATATGGTGGAGGGACAACTGTGAAGGGAAACACTTCCCTATTTATCATTTAAATTAAATTAATCAATACGGAAATGGTTATCAGGGCTCAATAAATTCCATTTTATGCAAATATTCTGTAATTCCATCTTTTAACAAAAATTGGCTGTTCCAACAAATATACTTTATATTATTATTGGTGAGCCTATTGGCTGTAAAACTTTTTTAAGTACTTAATATCACATCCATTGTAAATGAATTATGATTATAATGCTGCTATAATGAAGGAGGGGGTCATTTTATTTTAATCACTGATAAGCATCAAATAGAATTAGTCCAATCTACATACAAGTTATCACCCAAAGCAAATGTATGCTTCTATTGGTAATTAATTATGGCTATATATTAAAGTTATTTGTTTTCTGATTTTGTAAATTAGTGATAAAAACCAATAAAAAAGATTGTATCCATCCAATTTTGAAAATACTACTGTTCTGAGGTAGTGGCAACAACAATATGGGGCAAAACTGTCAATCTAGTTTTGTTACCTGTTAGTGAATGTTGATAATCAGAGGCTACCTAAGTGGGAAACATCTTTTATGAACCACATTACCCATAGTTAATTAAAATTTCTGGTGGCTTCGGGAACTAATCTGGAAATAACTGGTACATATGTTAAGTTAAACTCTTCCCAACTTATAAGCAGATAAAAACTACAGTAATGCATTCTTTTTAGAGACCTGTCTGAATTATATCCATTTCAGGGTGCGTAACCAAATGTGAAACAAAAATTTAATACTGTCACGATCTTGAAATGAGACGATCTAATATGTGGTTTCAAAATATATTACATCACGTTACCCATGAAATCCTTTAATCACAAGTATGTTTGCTATTTTAATTAATATGTTATGTACATGTGAATATGAATCAACAAGAATCTTTCACATCAATAAAATATTTATCTGATATGTCATATTGTTCTGCAAGTTAAAATACGGTATCAGAAAGAATATGAATAGTATTAAAACCATCAGTGCCTTCTTAAGCTGTGGAAAATCTTAATTACAAAGTGTGTGATAAAGATAATTTTTTCATGCCACAACAATTTTGATTAAGCGGAATAGCCAAAATAACCATTAACCCATTTGAAGAGTAACAAGAGTTTATACTTGTAAGTCATTATCTCTAATAGCACATAACAATGCTTAAGCAGAGGTTGAATTTTATAAACATGATCAAAAAGTTGCTGCCAGTTTGCAAAAACAAAAAAACAAAAAATATATATTAAAATTTAAAAAACCCATAAACTATTCCATAGATTTATCAATTCCAATTATGGTATTAAATTGATGGATTCCAGTGCTGTTTTATAAATCTTCTGTTCCAAATATTGAACTGGAATTGATCATTAAATATAAACAGGAAAGAAAATCACCCCACATCTGGTCCATAATTTACTGATACTAATGAATGACAATCACCTAATAGCCATACAATAACACGTTTATGGTTTTAAGATGGAAATTCATTATATATGCCGGTGTATATATATATATATATATATATATATATATATCAATTCCATTTTGTCAAATCCAATTCCACACAATTCTATTTGATCAATTCCATTAACTAATCAATCAATTCCAGAATTAACGATCAATTCCAGAATCTAATTGACTGGCCAATTATAAAATAGAAGTAGATAGATGAAGATGATAAAAATGCAAAATACTATTTGGAATAAAGTCTTAGCAATAAATAATATTATTACCTATTTATTTAGCAAAGGAAAAGTTAAATAAATAGTTTTTGTGGACATGATCAATTCCAAATTCATCAATTCATATTCCAAATTCTAAACAAATTTCAATTTTGGAATTGATGGTCAATTCCAATTCCAGAATTGTCATATATATATATATATATATATATATATACACCAGGAATGCATTTATTTAAGCACATAACCATTATTATAAGGGTGACACAATCACATTGATCATTACAAATCATATGCAGCTGTTGAGATCTTGCAGTAATTCACATACAAATAAAATACTATTTATTATAGATTTGTTCACCTGGCTAAGAGTTATTGAAAATGTACTGAATGGCTTAATTGGAAATATCATAAAATGTTAGGAATTAAGATGCGATTGTATTATTTTTCAGAAGCTTCTGACGGATAAACATGCACATGATCTCATCAAACAGACAACAATTTAATCATGATCCATGCATGAATATTAACATATATTACCTGATCGTTAACTTAAGACCAAAAGAACAATTAGCTTTTTTTGCAATAATTCTGAAATTAAAACTGGAAGTGTCATAAAATGTGGAAAATCTCTACAGCTTTATCAAGAAATCAAAGACAGACCAGGATACACACGCCCACACATACACACACACTATCAAAACATTTACTCTGTAAAAGCCAGCCATCACTGTTGGGCAGCCTACTGTTGGTCAATTTCAACAACTGATGATTTCATAGAACTAAGACACATAAGTATATAGTCAATATTGTATTCCCGAGATCTGAGCGAATTCCTTACAACACGACTAATTCTTGTTGATTACAGCGTTGAAATGCTTCTTTACCAGCTCAAATACCTGAAACAAACGGTACGATATTAAATAAAAAATAGTTTTGTTGATAATTTATTTGATTATAAATCTAGAAATGCATGTGACACATTGGCTGCACTGATTGCCTTTCAGTGTTTACAGCTATGTGTAAACATTTTGTGGCACAAGGATTTTTCCTGAGTAAAGTCTATCATTTAGAAATATTTTAACATGTTATCTTTGCTATAACACTTACTTGTTCTGGCATTCCTGAGGCTTCCACCTGTCTAACAAGACCTAACTTATTGTAATAGTCTATAATTGGACGAGTACAGCCATTGTAAGTAATTATCCTAAAAGTTAAATGAAAATCACAATTCAGTATTTATCACCATATTAACGAGTATATTATTATCAAAAGCATGACAGTGTATAAATTTGTTATGTGGACATGCATAATTTGATTACAACATCAGTTATTCTTGACATGTCACATGTTGGTTTATAAGACCAGTGTAAATAATGTGGGGAGTGTTCTATGAGTCAGAATGGGTAAAGATTATTTGAACTAATAATATTTTGTATTATAATGATGCCCAGTTACTATATCAGAAATTCTGAACAAAAAAGATTTCAGATCAGTTGTGCACAAATCAAAAACATCACATCAATTACGTTCTTACCAGGCATCTTCAACAGACTGACATAGACAGAAAGAAAAACTTCATGTATATTTGTCATCAGAATGATCCCATAAAATTATGCCTTGTACATTAACAAACACCATATTTTATAACTTTGTTGAGTATACAATTTTGGCAATCGTTTCATAGCAATACTAAAATCTTATTTAAAGTTGATAAATTTAAATTACAAAAAAATGGTGCTTGACCAGAATATGGAGTGAAGCATCTTTACCTGGTAGATATTATGAAGCAGATAACACTTCTAATTGGTCATTACGGAATTTGGCTTTTATTTAATGCAAACAGTAGTCACCTTTTCTTTAAACTATCTAAGTTGTCATCAGATCTTCCACTACCAGCCTTTCCACGGTCCAAGCACCTCTTAATGCAAATCTTTGATAATAAAAGAAAGAGCAATAGATTAGTATAAAGTAATTAAAAGTTGAACATCTACCTGTAAATCTACCTGTGAAACAATAATGTATCGGTTAAATGTTTTGGCTATAAAAAGACATTTCACTGAATGTCACATTGATGTTTTGATTATAAAGAACCGTTGAATGGCTCCTGTTTGATGAAATCTGAATTATTAGTATTATTAATGACATTAAATCATAAATCACAGCACACACATTATTAAGACAACATTCATACACTGACTACTATGTAAATGTCACAGATACTGGAAACAAAACATAATCGGCTAAAAAACAACACCAGGAATGTGTAGCTGTGGTCTTTCGACAATTTAGTAACTGATGGCTTTAATTTGTGGAATAAATTGAAAATAAAATCATGGATTACCATCATTACATCTAATTTCTACTTAAAGGGACAGTCCACCATCAGAAAATATTTTTTAAATATGTAATGTAATATACCTGACGTCATAGATATAGGGAAATAATCCACATTACTGGAGGGCTGACATTACGGCTGCACCGGAAGCCAGATTCAAAGGCGGGAACGAGAAAACTGAAATGCTCTGACATCACATCGGCTCTCTCTAGACTGACTCGGATTATATTTTCTCTTGAGCGTTAATGTCAGCCATTTCGAATCGTCTTCCTCTTGTCAAGTTCCTTCTGGCTCAAACCGATATGGTTGTATGTCATTTATCACATAATTTCAACAAGATAGTGCTGTTTAGTTCTGGAATAATTCTTCGCTCACATTTGTTTACATCCTTTTGTATGGGCTCTACAGACTTCAGGTCAACCGGACACGCTGAAGCGACGTCATCAATCAGGAGATTCCGGTCACTGTTTGGTTAAAAATGGCGGCGCCCATATGCCATCAAAAGTTGACTAATCAGCACTTTGAACTGGATTATTTAATATGTGGGTGAACGTTTACACATTTTGACATTATTTATGATATTTGTGGGTATAGCTGTGTTAGTCCTCAAAATTTGAAACGAAGGTGGACTATCCCTTTAAGTCTGAAGTATATGAGTGTTAAAAATAAAAGTGTGCTACAAAAAATAAAACTGCAGACTCACATCATTAGCGCAATCAAAAAACAACACAAACTGTAGTTTGTGCTTTCCCTCCATTTGTCTGTTCCAGCCTTTAAGGTTGTCTTCATTTCTTGGAAATCCATCGATGAGGAAATTGCAGTCTGCTGGATTCTTGTCCATTCTTTCACGCATGGCCTGGAAAACATTAACATATTCACCTCTGCATATTCACCTCTGATGCAAAGCCCCTGAATAATGAAGAATTATCAAGACATTTACCTGTTCAAGAAGTCCACAGGTGATTTCAACAGGCACAATGCTACCACCTGTTATGTGTTTCTCTATGAGGGCACCAACTTTTGAATCTGGATTATTTCGTTCAGCTCGTAACAATTCTCCAGCAGACAAATGTACATAACCATATTCCTGGTAATAAATAACACAAAAGACTGCATACAATAATCTCTTACTTGGTATATATATATATATATATATATATATGTGTGTGTGTGTATATATATATATATATATATATATATATATATTTATATATATACACACACACACGTTCATAGACAAAAAATGGTTTGTTTTTTGTGTTTGACCAACAATAATTAATGCACACCATCCTATAATTTTTCAGTGCACACAAATATGGAATTCTAATTTATTATGTATATATTATAGCTTGTAAATTTGAGTTGAAGAAAGGATATATGTTTATAAATTACATATTAGATAAAGACATGTACACACACACACACACAATAAATGTTTTCAATCAATGAGGGACAAATAACCATATAAAATAGATGGAGCTGTAGTAAATATGTTCATGTCCAGATCAGATAAATAAGAAGAAGAATGACGAAGAGAATTAAATTTACCGGTAATGACATGTCAGCACAAAAAAGAAATTGTCTCTATTTAGTCACCTCTTAAGACATGCATGAAGACAAGGGGTAAATCTAAGACCTAAACCTATCGGGTCACTCTGACCAAATCTCGTACGAATTAAGGCACAGACTAGAACAAGTAAATGGACACAAGGAGATGACTGCCATAATATCTCTCCCTGTCACTGAAGATTTGTAATGATCAGATATATAAATAACATCACATTAAAAATCAAAATTGCATACCGTGTTCAGGATCAGATTATATCAGGAAGGTGAATAGATTTGCTGTAGCGCGTGTTGTTCACATGGAGCCATGAATATATTCACCAGTATGATTCAGTATTGAGTGTTAAAATTGTAATCAGATCATAAGTGCTTGAAAATGTATTTTTTTATACACTTAAAGTTATTAATTGTAAGTCCAGGTGCAATTCTGTCAACAGCAATAAAATGCAGTTGGAAATTATAGTTCCAAAAGCACCTTCATTTTCTTAGCATATTCTGTGTCTTCTCAGTTCTTACAAGAATGCACCAGACAGCATCCAAAAAGTCTATATACTTTTCATTTACCATAATTAAATTTTTATTATTGTAAGACTATTATGATATCTTCTGTGCAAGTCCTCAGTACTCCATAGAATTCAGTGTAAAACCAAAATAAAGGCGCAAAATAAGAGGGTGTTTAATATACAAGTCTGATTTGAGTGGAGTTCTTTATCCTCTTTATTGGTCACATACAGGATCCATGGCTGAGAGAAGACTCCCTAAGGAAAAACTTATAACTGTAGTCCATACCTTTATATGTCATATCTGATTATAACATCAGTCGCCTTCAGCGAACTCGGAATAGCGCAGTTCACATACCATGCAATGAATGGCGACATATACTTTGATCATATCACCCCAATTCTTCAAAACCTACATTGGCTACCCGTTTTAGACAGTGTATCCATTTCAAGATTTTACTAACGACTTATAAATCTATCAGTGACATGGCACCCGAATACCTGTATGAATTGGGAGCCATTAGAAAATCACCTCGAAAACTTGATTCATCCAGTTAGATACTACTTCAGGTACTCGTGTCTCAGTTGAAGTCATAAAACGATTGTCAGTTTAGTATTATAGCCCCCACTTTGTGGAATAGGTTGCTGGTGGATATTAGAAATGCATCATGTCTTGAAAATTTTAAATCTGTTTTAAAAACACACCCATTCAAGGTTGTTTTAACAGCTAAATAATAAAAAAAATTAATCTCTTATTGGATATATCATTTCGGGTATCACTGTACAGTGCCGTTGAATGGCTCCCGCTAGTAAGGAGGATTGATTGAACATACATTATTGTTATTAAAATTATTATTAGGGAAACAGATCCCACAAACTACAGCTGTGAGCTGGATTCAAAGCCACAACCTGGATATTTGCAGTACAGTGCTCTAACCACTGCATCATTGGAACACCAGCTAACAATGAGATTAACTCTATATATATATATAAGCAAGAATTAGTCTAACATAACATTATTATTATTATTATTAAGAGAAGGAAGGGCATCTCTGAACATTGGCTTATGTAATCTAACAGCTTATAAAACCAACAACAAATATTAGGAGAACCAGTGACTTATTATGACATATTTTAAAGCGCCTTGCATACCTTGACTATTAGTGCACACTGGGTTCCTTTTCCAGCCCCAGGTCCTCCTAATACGAATACTATATTTGGCAGGGCCATGTTTCTATTCAGTCGCTTGAAGTATTGCCTTGAGCAAATGAGATTTCTTCTAAACATAGAAATGTCACAGTCAGTGACACACGTAACACAGCTATGGTATTTCGGCTATTATTGACCCGTGCTTGTGTAGTTGCTGAAATTAAATAAAAACCAACTGATAATATGCCAATCTGAATTTACTATGTATAAAAACTTAATTTGTAAATCACCATTACAAAAAGGGACATGTATTGATAAATTACATATTAGGGATACTACACGTCTGGAATTGACAAATAAATAGGGGCCACACAGACAAACACACACATATATACACACACACATACACTTGTACAACCCTTCGAGTCTCTGCATTCACTGAATGGCAACAATACAATCAATGTAGAATATTATTGATAACTTCACAAAATGGAGTGAGTGAGAATAGGAAGGTAGAATATCTGACAGTGGCCATTTTCATGACCTGAAATATCCAGCCTTTAATTTACCATTTAAATTCAGTGAATTGCTATGTTTAACCTGGTCACACCTGTGACATGCTGTTGAGGGCTGATTCTCTGTGAAAACATCCAACAAACGCAGATAATAATAACATTCAAAGCCTAGCCTAAAGGTTACACATATCAGGACATGCTTCAACATACTCTAACATACCACAACATGCTGTGGCATGATGGTGTTGATGGATGAACAACACCTCGCTTTGAAACTCGGACTAGGCAATTGGTGTAGGCATGGAGAATCTACTCCAATTGTTTTTATTAATTGGATTCATAAGATACTGGATTCAAACTGAGTGCAGTTATGGAAAGGAACATCAGTTGTATCTGTGTGATTAATTCAATGTATAATGAGATGATCTGGAATTTCAAATTATATATTTATTTTAGTGACAGAGGTTAAATATATTGGCAGAAGAGTGTACGGGTACTTAATCCAGATTAGATGTAGAAATAGAGTGCTAGCTTCTAAATCAAGGATTGTTTTCTATTCTGGATCGTTTCAGACATGTATATTTAGAGCGACCAAATGTTCCTATTCCTGTTAAACCAATCAAAGATGTGCCATTTTCAAAGCTTTTTCAAACTGGATGATATGAATACCATAGTAACATTCAGCGGAAATAATGCCTACTATACAGACTAGGTCTGTTTACATGAAGTAATACTTCCAAACAATTTCTGCTATAGTCACATAACTGCCAATTGATTAAATAAATAAAAGCAACTGGTTTAAGCTAGTCTGATAATAAAGTAAGCCTAAACCACAATAAAAGAAATATTTCAAGATGTTCTCTATCCACAAAAAAAACACCACTTATTTATTAATTTATTACAGTACAGTGAAAAGTAGTATGCACCAATCACGAAAGTTGCTTGATGGATTCGCCACCTTAATGTGTTGTTTTATGTTTAAATATAACTTTATAGATATTTTAACATTGGCTTGTTAATTTTTATACCAAATTAATCTTCATAATACATGCTGTTTCCATCCTAGAAATGTAAAACTTTGTTTCAACACCTTCACACAATTACATTAATTATCCTACTACCAGAAATCTGCTTTATCACTAATACTCTAAATATGCTATTATTTATTGCAAACATAGCACAGAAAAAAATTATTTAACATTTTCTGATTTATAACTTTTTAAGTTTTTATATAAAAAGAGCACTTCAGAATGCAAAGTTTCAGTCATGTCTGCCACAAACAGAAAAGGGCATTACACATTTTCAGACAAACTACTGTCAGCAGATTTTTTAGGTGTTTTCAAGGCTAAAAGTACCTGTTTAACTCAAATCAAATCACTTGTATGCCATGCTGAAAACTCAAATTGTATGATTTATCGCTAACATCTAGTAAGAAATTATGTGTTCAAAAAACATTTGCAATATATCTGACTCCCTGGACATACCTTATTCAGAGATTAATTTCTTGAGTGGCAACATAGTAGATCATATTAAATAACTCTTACTAAATTGAATTGGATCATTAATACAATGCAGATACATTCTAATCGAGGTACAAAGCATTATACAGAAAAAGAACCAAAAGGTTCCACAAACCTTTCCCTTGATCAACATGTCTTACTGCCGCCCAAATGAATACAGATCAACATTTTACAAATGAAAATAATAAGATTTTGAGATGCAGATATAATTAAAAATGTGTATGTCATTTCCTTTTGCTTACACATGTATAATTTAAAAATAAATTTATGTCTTTTGAAACTCTAAAAGCAAGTTGTAATTTCATTTCCTAGTGGGTTCCCAGAAAGAATTATACAAGATAGGCAATGCTGCCGGCAAGATGTCATGAAGAAAGCATCCAAATCAGTAGAGATGCGCACAAAAATGTATTTTAAAAAGTGAAACATTTATAAATTTTGTTTGTGTGATAATACCAAAACAGTATATTCATTTTCAAATTCCCCGTTAGACACTGTTCACAATCCCCAAGGATAGGTCGCCCATAGGAGCTGCCTTTCATTAACCATACCAGCCAAACCATTGCTGGTCTCCAAGTTCCGGAAGCTGGTACAAGACGGAGCAAACAACATCGGCAAAGTACCAAATAACAACAATACATCGGGAGGGGTCATTTACAGAGTGTGTACCAGTAGAAAGATGAGGTCTGTTAATAGAACAAAACAACAAAATTAAATATAAATATTAATTTATAATGAATACAATCCAGTTGAGTTATGTTATAAAATGTATATATAATATAGTTGTTCAAGTTTAGCCTAAAATAAAAGATAAATCATGAAAACTTCTCAATAAAATAGCAACATGCAAAAGGGTATAAAACGGTAAAATACAATCTGGGAGCACCGGGACATACCATGCACACAAATAATTATATCTACTTTTGTTTTCATCTAGACCATGTTATAATGGAGCCACACACACACACACACACACACAGAAAGAGAGAGAGAGAGAAAAGAGAGACACTCACAAACACCCACATTGTCAGCTTCCATCACTTCGACGACAGCATTTAGAAGGCTTGCATATTGAAAAAATTAAGCTTAAAAGATGCACTCCACGTGGACTTATATAATGAATTTACTAAGGGTTTAATTGAATTTTGTGAGTAAATATCATAGTGCTAATCAGAATTCCAACCAGTGTCATATTCACCACCATTTAAGACTCTTTTGTTCGATTTTTTTGTGAACACACAGATGATGATTGATGTTTTATGGCCACTTTTGTGCAAATGGCAGGCTAAAAGGGCAGACGCAACCTCTAAAGGCAATGAAGTGAAGTCAAAGATGAAACACCCTTCAGATATGCCCATACCGAGATTCTAACTCAGGTGGTAGTGATCTGTGGTCGAAAGCACTACCAGTTAGACCATGGAGGCGCCATGAACATACACACAAACAAACATCTATGTGTGTGTGTTCTTCAAAAAGAAACAGAATGCCAGTTAACCACCATAACATATTCCCAACTGGCAAAAAGGTTTTTTGTGAACACATAGACAAATATATACACACATTTGCTTTATATATATATATATATATATATATATACATACATACTGAATTCAAAGTTTCATTGAAATCAATTTGCACAGTTTGATGTTTCTTGTGTGATAATTGTTCCACATATAGTTCACTGTATTTACTGGTAACTGACAAAGAATATAATAATGTTTTCCATTCTTAGGTAAGAACCGAGACCAAGCTGAGAATCTGAATTTTTTGCAATAAATTTAGTTTTATCACATTTTGATTTTGCTTTTGGTTGTGCATGAAGTTAAAAAATACAGAACATTAATTTGGGACAGTAGACATCAAGCACTCAAGTGTATCATTTGTTTGTGATAGTTGTCATCAGCAACAACAAATGAAGTTACACACTGCTAGATTGAATCATTTGGATAACATGTTTATATGCATTTCATTCCCAAAATAACGGTCGGGAAATGGAGGCACGAATAACTGGATTATTGCAGCATTTTAACATGTCTGCTCTTCTTTCCCTCCAAATATTGTGTGGACTGTGATGCAACCGGATTGAAGGTATGCAGTTTAAAGGGAAACGACACTACATACATACATCCAAGTCAGAGTTCAAATCAAACCAAGGTACACTATACCTGCGTTTATTACATGTGACTCTAGGGAATGACCTTTCAGTCACAAGTCACAGGTGTGACCCGCACCAAATCTAACTAGCCAATCACTCACTGACTGATACATACAGAACCATATAAATCAATGAATATGCATATTTATATATCTGGGATAGTAATATGTGAATAGATACTATATTCACATAGCTAAACATTACATTTACATTACAGTTTTGATTTTAGTTCTACAGAATTTCACCTCAAAGCTGCCATTTGCTGTTGGGCCTAGTATTATGATTTTGAACATTTGTATGCAACATTAATTTTAAGATATAATACACAAGGAAACAATACTGACCAATTCCACCCTAGAAATGCGCAGTTTTGCTTTGAAGAAATTATGTGAAGAAATGGCCTATCAAAGTTTTATTACATCTACCTCTTTCCACATCTAACAACCACAAACCTATTACGTGAAGATAACAGTTGCTCACCACAAGCCAGTTATAATGTAGACAGTGATCTATAAACTCAATTAATAAATTATAACGGAACCAAAGTTTACATGTTTATTGGTGAACCACTTTTAGATTTTATTCCATCACTTTTTCAATTTTAATTAAAAGAACACTTCACCAAACACCTAATAACAGTGTCATCAAATTTCATTACAAATAAAATATTTTATAGGAATGTACAAGTTCTTGTTAGTTTCTACACCTTTTGGCAACATTTTAAGGATCTGGTGAACTTTTATTTCTAAGGTTGAATCACTTAAATCTTGAATACCAATAAAGATAGCTTGGTAATGCAAATTGGATAATTTTATTCATAACATTCTTATGAATAAAATGATGCAATTTACACTCTAAATGGATGTAAAAATGTTGTAGATATACCTGCTTCTTTTCAGCCAGGTTAACATCATCACAGATTAGTCAGTGTGACTGTATTACACTGGTGACTGGAAAGAAAGCCACAAGGAAAATAGTCACAGAAAATAAATTAAGTTTTATATTATATATTTTACTTGTATTTTGTATTGGAATTAATATAAGGAGGAAACAAAACACATCAATATACTAAATTCTGACACAATGATCAGATGATCCAGCCTATGAGACGAAGAAATTCTGCCGCAGTCTAACGACCCATAGTACAATCAAGGCACGGTTGAGATCGCTCTTGCAGCTGTACACATAGCACCAATGAACATGTTGCTGAGATGGGTTGCCAACAGCATCCTGATGAATGACTGTGCTTACTGTTGCCTGTTGAAATCATTCAATAACCCACCAGGCTGAGGGGTGGTGGTAGCCCACAAGGTTCAAGAACATATTGTTCTAACATTCACACAAGTTGTTAGTACAAGAATTATTGTTCATGGTGGCATCATGCACATTCCACATGTCTGGGCCGAACATTGGTGGAACACAGAGCAACCTGATCTGATTTCCAGGTGTGTCTGCTGGCTGCTGAATCTCTTGGGAAAAAAACACTTACTGTACATATGTATGATCAAAGTACATGAGTAAGTGTTCGACCTCTGGTGGCTCTTGTGGCACGACAGCTTTAAGATGTTTCATGTCCTCTTTGACTTGATCTACTGGCAAGAACAATAATTTGCAGATTGAGTTCATCATCTAATTCTGCATACTTGTCTGCTACAGCCTGAAACAGTTCTTTGTTGTAGGTGGCTCAGGTCTTGTTCAGAAGGAGAGAATATACAGTAGTGATAGCTGTGGCACCGAAGGGCACCTGGATGACATAGTTACCTGAAGATCTTTGGTGCCATGGAAAAGTTACCATCCATGCAGGTGGTCATTTATATTTGGGCCATTGTTATAGATTAAGAACTGTTCTGAATTAGGACCAACTGTTATCATCACAGTGGCTCACTCCTGGGCAAAGATCTGGCCTGATTTATCCCGCGTTCTGACAGCTTGATCTTTCATCTGGTATCTGACTTTAGCTAGACAGATTTGTGCTTGAAGTACCAGATGATTGTGGGGTTGGCCTGGTTCTGGATGCTCTCTCTGCAAGTTGGTTAGAACCCCAGCAACCACTACTTGATCATTTGAGACATGTTTTGCAAGTTGCGTTTTGTGTACTGTGAAACTCACTTTAGCCTGGGGCATTTTATATGCTGCCGATATGAAGCTACCAGATATGTGGTCAATCCCATTTTGTCAATTCCACTCAATTCTGTTCCCCCTCCCCGACTTTTTCCCCCCTATTACTTTTACCATGAGTAGGTACTCCAAGTACCTACCTGGAATACCTACTCCGAGTAGCTTATATTCCAAGTAGGATTGTCATGGAAGAAATAGTTCTGAATTAAAAAATGAAATGGCAAATTAATTTGTGCATTAAAATGTTTTTTGCCCATTCTAAACATTGAACTGGGCTAAATTCCTAAATAGCAAGATCTCCATATAGATTACAGTTATGCTATGTGGTGGTGTCACAGTGTGGTGGGCCGAGCCCATGTTATCCACACCGTTTTAATTGATTAAATACTCATGTGGGAGTGCCGGTCAGTGGGCATATCTGATATATATATATATATATATATATATATAAATAAAACCAGTTCTGGATCACTTTTAGGACACTGAATGGTCTAAATTGTGCCGATGTGTCGTTAAACAACATTCATCCGGATCAATTTTGTTCCAGTTTATTGGTAACACCACATGTAAGTGTTAATGTGGCAAAAATGGTAAATTAATTGTGTTTTTTTTTTTACGAAAATCCAATTCCAATTCAAAAATTTCAATTCAATTTTTTTAAATAATCAATTCCAATTCCGGAATTGACCATCACTTCCAATTCTGGAATTGACCCCATGTCTGGAAGCTACTCTTAATATTAAGTCACAGATCTCTTTACATTAACTTGATAAGAAAACTGTGACTGTGAAAACTCTAATCACTAAACATCGTCATCAGACATCTAGCTGTCTAGTTACAGACCTAAGCACAACACATAGTTATGGTCTTTTATTTTCCTTTAAATTTAATTACCACTGAGCTTGATCAGTCTACCTTTACCACAAAAGACCTGAATATTCCTTTGACCTTTACAATAAATAAATTAATAAATGTCATCTTCTGAACTGAATAAATTATATTTGTGACATTTTTCCTCGTTCCTGTGACCATGTTTCCTAGATTCATTACACTATATATAATAATATATCATTGTGATCATGGCAATCAATTTATTATATGATTTTTGCTAATAATAATACCATTTAGCCTACCATGTGACCATGTCAAGGACTGACGTAGATGAATAAAAGTCAGACAAAATCAAACTGAAACTGTCCGTAAAACAGCCACATTTATAATTTGCTAATAATAATAAAGTCTAAAGATAACAAAGAGTCAAAGGGGGCAGGATTCACCTACCATTTTTCTTCCTACCAAATCGGATCGAATTCATTCGGCTGCGTTCAGAAGGGATTAGATCATTAGGTTGAGTTCATCAGTCCGAATCAAAAGGCCAAAGGGGGCCGAATACACCTGTATAGAGTCTACTTACTCAGTGACTAGACTAATGATCTAGAAGTCTAATCGATATCACGAATGTCGTAATGTAGTGTCTAGACTCTAATGATCACTGTCACTGAGTAGTGAGTGAGTAATTAATTGTCATGGAAATTAATAAAATGACCAAGTTGATTTATTTATTCAGTAACAAGATCTCTTCGAAAAAGAAACTTACACACTTTCAAATCTAGTTGGCACAGCAGAAATGATATTTACCACAAACACAATGAAACTATATTGAAGTCGAAAAGGAAAATATTTTAGAAAACGTTTAAGTGTCCTTCACCTTTAAAGGGTGTAGCAAAGAATGTGTTCTCTATTTATAGATACTATCGCAGAATGTAGAATTATAAAAAGTATGATAAATTTTACCTGTGATAAATGGTGTGAGTGACTACGTTATAGTATATGCATACTAAATAAATGGTAAATTAATATTAATTGGAAAATAGATAACTATTCATGTGTAAAACAAATTATCTTGCATATTTGATAATTAAACAATGGGAATTGATGCTTGACTAATCTATTACATGGTAAGATGCATAAACAAAACAGTCACACCGAGCCATTTCAATAAGAACATGCAAAAGATTTGTGATAGCATTATATTTGATACAGAGACCACCCAAAAATATGATGTGGAGTGCGCATGCGCCGATGTCAACACAAAATGAGCGCCACCTTCGTGTTTTGAAAAAGTGTTTATTGAATATTTTTAAAAGATTTTATATATATAAACGCTACTGCGGTTTTATCTATATCTACCGACTCGACTGATATGAATGAACAAACGTAAAAAGTCGCTTTACATTGATCTTCATAAACTTCGCAGATGTTCAGTCGGCTTGTTTATATTAAACGTTAGTGGTTTGTGGCCTGTCAAAACATGTTTCATAGACAAGAGGTTTTTTTAGCCGAGCGCTAAAACGCAGCATGCGATCCATCATAAGATTATAGGCGGGGATATTTTCTGCTTGGACTGACATGTCTGAACTGCATGCGACATGATAGGCAAAGGTGGAAGAATCGTGAACTCTGGAAGTAATCTAGTCTACTATTACTAGTATTAGTAGATGCCATGTACTGATGTAGTTGAGTCTACCTGTAACCTATGAGGCTATGTTACAGCATGTATCAGTAATCTACATGTATGATATAACTGTGTTGTTAGGCGTGAATAACAATCTGGATGTAATCAGTTAGTGTGGTAATAATGATTGACTGTTTTAGATCTACACAAGACCGACTTCAAACTTGTAAGTATTCTGTATTGGCCACTAGGGCCTAGGCCTAGGGAGTCTAGTTTAACAGTTTGAGTTTTGTTAATTTGATTTACTAGAAATAGAATAAATGGTTGTATTTGTTAATCTAAATCCAATATCTACCTTCAAGTTTGGCTTCACCCCGATTTCATTTATGATTATTATGCAGATGCATTTTGTCGAATAGTAAGCTTAGTTGTATTATAATTTTTATATATAGAACAAATATATAGATTTATTTGGGTTTAGAACACTTCTGAGATTTTATCATTTAATAGATAATTTGTTTTTATTACAACAAACTTTTTATTACTTCAGTATGATCATGAGTGTAAATTAAAATGAATGAGCTGCCATTACCAAATAGCTGCAGTCAGGGCTATGTGTCCATAGGATTAAACAGTCTGCATGCTACTCACAGGCAAGATTTAATTCTCCTTCATCTTACATCTGCTATGATTATCAATTTTGAATGTATAACAAGAAGATACAACACTAAAAAACTTAAAAGTGTATATTATTACTGTAGTCATAAATTTAGTTTTTCAGTATGCTTCTAAAGGGCATTTTATGTCATTATTGAAACTAGAAATATTCATGTATATTCTCAGAGCTAACATGGCCAGACCAGGCATTCATACCCTAAAATTCCCAGTTACCAAGGAGTGTGCTATGGGACCATAGTCACACAGGGCCTGCAAACATTATACACATAAATCATTACAGGTGAGTATTGTGCAGAACTAAAAATAAACACAAAAAGTTATCTATTTGAGCATTTTATATTCATTGGCAAATGAGGACAATGAATTGTGAATACAAAACACTCGCACATACCACGGCACCCACACACTGTACTCCATATCTGTAACCATCTGATTTGCTTCCATGTTAAAATGGCACAACCCAATAGATTGTTAAATTAATTTATTCACTTTTATTGCAGTTTATGCACTCAGATTTAAATATTAGGCCATTAATTATTAAAAGAGACGGATGAAGCTTTTTATCATTTGTGAACAGGCCTCATATTTTGAAAACTTCTGATCCATTTGAGTTTATATTGATCACTTTTGTAAATGTTGCCCACCTAATAGTATACTATTGTATTTGTACATATTTGGGGAAATTGGGATACTGAGGGAATCTCTTTGTGTCTGTGTGTGATTGTAATAATTGCTATTGTCTCTGCAGAAATCCAGTAGTTACAATAGAGGAGAAGACTTTAAGAATATTGCAGAGGTTTTCACAAGAGTATAACAGTGACACTTACAGATGTTTTCTGATTGGTTCACTTACTATTGATCAAGGTATGTGTGGATGGGGTGCGTACATACATACTGGCATGCATTTACACTTGCTTCAAATGAAATAGGAATACCTGACCAATAACATTCAGACTATATAGATTTCTTGAAAGTGAATGTGATAATATAGTACATCTTTCTTAAATCCAGATAAAGTACCAAAACAATTTTGGATAAAAGTAATCCTAAGTTTATCGCAATATGTTTGGCATTTGAACCCTAACATACATTACTAAGATGGATATATACTGAATAGAGCATTTGTAAACACCCTGTGATTATGGTACCCACCATTGATGTATATTTATCTATATTTTTTAAATGAGATTGATTGGTGAAACATGTATAGGTGTTTTGTATACCACTGATGATACTGTAATGGACAGCTTGCCAGTCCGTGCAATTAACTCAGTAGGTGGCACTAATACTTTGTCAAGCAAGTGAAATTTATAGCTTATTTTTGCACTGATCAATGGTAATAATTTATGTAATTCATAGTATTAAGCTTTGTCAGCGTGTGCATAATCAGCTTTGTTTTGTATGGAATTATCTGAATAAGGAGAGATAAATAGTGGAAAAGCTTAACATTTGCAGTTATCTTGTCAGCACTGTTGGCATGACACTAATACTGCAAACTGATCTATGTCCTGTAGCCATCTCATATGTTTATGGTGCATGCTTCTATCTGCTAGCAGAAATTAAACAATGACTGTGTCATTGTGCAAAACTCAATTTATATGCTAAATCATTGGTGAGTGTTATGTTAAGCCATCTGATATAGATGTTCTTTTAGTTTTGCCAATTGTAAAATTAACAGAGATTGCAAACTGGTTTACATGTGGATAAATTGTCTAGTCACATTATCTTTGCAGATATCTTATATTTGATTACATATAATTATAGCTTCTCAATGCATCATCGTTTAATTACAGTATGTGATATCTAACGTTACTAAATCCAGGAGAAAAATTGTTACTCAGGCAGCCTTTGAGCAAATGAATATTCATAAATATGTTTTCAGGTCTGACAAAAATTGTTCTAAGCAACAATATTTCTGTTATTTTGTGAGGAGAAGTAAATTATATTGAAACTTAGCTATCTCAGATAATTGCACATTACGATGTTTTAATTTATACTGTTCCTTGTTAGATATTTAGAGTTTATTGTCATAATGTCTGACTTGCAGTGTGAAAGCCTTACAGCTTCAGCCATTTTGAGTGATGAAAGCTGATTTTTCCAGACAAATTATCTTATTTATTAGCAATAATAAACAAGCAAATCCTATTATATTTAATATATCTTGTATGAAATTGTTAGTACCATTTATAATTCAGTGCGTTCTTGTGTTCCAAATAAATCATTTGTATACAAATGAGCACACTTTTTCACTTTTCGTTTTAAGTGCGTCATTGATGTTAACAGGCCATTAATAGTTGTAAATAAACATGGTTGTCCAGGAGCTCCCATATATACTTTCCATTATAAACAGGGCAGCGGGAATATTCTTAGTAAAACTCCTGTTTTCGGATTCCCGTTTTTCCCTATATCATCTATATGTGGAGCAAGTCTGGTGAGAAAAGGGTATATATCTGCCTATATATTCCATATTAGTTCTAAATCATAGGATTTGTATCTTGTTTTCAAAGTCTCTCATTGGCCAACCTCACCAGATATGGCGAAAACGGTGCTGCACCAAGCGAACAGTTGGGAAAACTACCTAACTGGCAACTGGTCCATTACAATCAGATGCTCGGTTGTACAGTCGGGCTTTGCTAATACAATGCTGATGACTCTCTGTCATATGGTGAAACACTAAATCTGGAAAGATTTCTAGGCAATCTGCAGCATTGACCCTCCCTTTTGATGTGTAATTCGTGTGTTAATGAATTAGCCAAGCAGCCCAATAACAAAGGGAAAGGTGTCGTCACTGTGTATTCCTGGTCTAGGCAATTCACTGACAGTGGAGGATTGAATCAAAACAACTGCATCGTCACAGGTCAACTATTGACTAGTCTGACTCTTAGTGCTGGCCACAATTGGGACGTATGGGCAAGTGGCATCTGGTAAGGAAACAAATCCCACCAAATTCAACCAAGGAGATTTGTGGCACAGTGCTCTAACCAGTGTGCCATCAGAACCAATCCAACTGTTGGCTAGCAGTTGGTGTGATCTTCTGACATTAATGTTGGGGAATCCTCACATACGTAGAATACTATGGCTACGCTGGATAGTCCATCTACTGTCCAACAGTAACTTGTGTCGGTGTCATGAAACTCTGATTGTTTGTCTAATGAGATGAAAGGCCACAGAGGTTTCCTTTTACTGAAAAATGACCACTGTGTATACTCAGATTGGATCTAACGTATTCGTTCCAGATGGCTGTGGTGTGATAATTAGTGTGGACAGACTAGAGACGTGCCAGGGGAGATGTGATGATGTTCTGATGCTGTCCAAGTTATCGCCCGGAGATGTCAGCATACCTTGTGTTGTGAAGAGGAACTGTGCTAAGCCAACAACTTCTTTGGAACATTATGAAAATTCCATATCTGTAAGTTGTATAACAGATGATCGTGTTGATATTGTGAATGGTAATTGATTTGATATCTCTTTGCCATACAATGTTTTATTGCATGATCAATTGTCATATTCTTTTTTTGAATTAAAGAAAATAGTATTGGTAAATACAGGATTTTTTAAAGTAATTTTGATTGCTGGCCAAAATATGCTCTTATAAATATTGTTGTTAACTTATATAGACTCTGGTTATTAGCAATATTGACATTGCGTTTTCAGTGTGAGCGAGTAAATTGCGTTTTTAGTTTAGCCTCATTGATGATCACATGCAGGATGTATGGCCTAAGGGCTACTCCTTAGGGAAAGGTTCCACAAATACAAGTTTTAGTCAGATTCGAACCATGACCTGGAGTTTGTAGTGCAGTACTCTTACTACCATGCTATTGGAGTGCCTTGTATTCTCAGTATTTTCCCCATGAAGAAGATGAAGCATAACCCTCAATACCGTATGCTTTTCCATTTTTGCCATATCCACATACAGCGTATATGGAATCCTAGCTTAAAATACATGGTTGCTAAATGTGCGATGTTGCAGAAATGTAATTGATTTTGTGGCATCATTTTGTACCGCTTGCTGACGATGAAATGTCAATGATGTGGTGATTTCGTCATATTTGCGATGAGGCGGTGTAGAAAATCAGCCTCACTCATTATGTCGCAGGGAAACCCCTGCAATGTGGAAGCCATATTATCATATTAATAAAGCAGTGGATTTAAAAAAGAAATGGCTGAGATTAGTCAGTCAAATTATTTGGACACTGCTGTAAAAACTGGAAGACAATGAATTTGAATTCTCAGATAGTATATTTTTTTAAGCTAGAACACACGAGTCTTTGAATCTTTATAAAGACAGGGAAAATGTTTCTTAATTTAACCCATCTTCAGTTGTGTCAACCACCCTGTATATACTAGTTACTATATATTAATATATGGTTTTTAATTGATAATATGCTAGTTACATCAGAATCCTTGTTTTCTGTGCCAACCGTGAACTGCCCTGTTCGTTTGCACTTGTTCTAGCAAGGTTAGGCCTCATTCAACTCTTTCACTTAAAAATGTAGTGGGACTTCTGGTAACATATGCTCAATATCTTTTCTGAGATTGTAATCACAGTAGTGTCTACTTTTCACATTGACCATCTTTTATGGGGGTAATTGTAGAAATGCTGAAACTACAGAGATGATCAGGGGAAAAGGCTTTGTAAAAAATGACATGTATGCTTGATTGCTAATTTTTATTGACGTTATGTTATTTTGTTAGGTTAGAGATTAGCACTAAAAATGGAAGGATAGTGCATACACTCAATAGGATACTGTGGGTGCCTCTGTGGTCTAGTGGTAGTGTGTTGGACCACAGATTACCACCACCCATGTTCGAATCTTGGTGTGGGCATATCTGAAGGTTGTTTCATCTTTGACTTCATTACTGTTGGAGGTCGCTTGGCCCATTTAGCCTACCATGTGCACAAAAGTGGCCGTAAAACATCAATCGTCGAATCATCGAGAGGACACTGATTACTGTATTTGCATAGATCCCGGGGTAATATACAAGCACATATCTGGTAATACTTCTAATTATCATTTCAGCTATTGTGTGAGAGATGTGCTGCTAAATCAAAAGTGGATGTTAGTCACTTCGTTGCTCTGAGGGCTAACTGCAGTTACCATAACAACAACCAGAGGTTTATATTCCATATAGACTTTGACATGGTTGCCAATGTGCTCTCGTTCAAGACTAGTCCCATCAATCCAGTAGCCGTAGTACCGACCGCTTTGTCCAAACATCTGACAGGGCCGTTGAGTATGAGTCAGATACAAGGCGAGCCGAAATGTGGGTAAGTGAGCCTCTGCTCGGACGTGACAATTTGCCATTCATTGATAGATTGGAAAGTATGTCCTTTCTAAAACAATTTAAAATTTTGTGCATTTTTTTAAAGCAAAGCACCATCTGGTAATACAAAATATTCGAAACACTATTAGGTACATTTTTGATAGCAGTATCTTTGACTGATGGCTGCATTTATATTAATAGTATAATGTACATACACATATTAATGAATGATGTAAGGAAAATTTAAGATGACTAAGCAAGATAATTTTTTTGTAATTTTGCTGGCTGTGAAGTTGTCATTATGTACTAAATGATCAGCTGACCTATTTTGATGGCAAGAATTTTTGTAATTGTGTAAGTTGTGTTTTCAGTGTTTAATAGATCTTGTTTATTAAAATTGATTATGGAATCAGATGTACATCATTGCAAAAGCATAGCTTTCATAACAATCATCATCCCAAAATGAAACGAGTGTGTTAAAACATTTCGAGTGTTTTCCCTTGGTACTGTTATATAATTAATCTATTTCTGTATCCGTGTCAATTGTCATGTCTGTGAATCATGTAACTACCATTAGAGGTAATTAAACACAGGCTTATACATTGTGGATATGATGTGACATTTAAAACCACTTTAATATTACTACTAACTTTAGTAAGAGGATCTGTTTATGTCAAGTATTGATCCACTTTTTCTGATATATATTGAAAATCGGCTGAATAATGAGCTTAGTGTTAAATATATTTCATATTAAGCTCAATATTCAGTAGATTTTAAATATATATCATATATGCACATTATTTCATTAAACTAGGTATCTGACGATGGACAACACAAGGAAACTTCTTCTGGTTCTAGAAACAGATCCGAAGATAAACAGTCTTCCTCTTGTTGGCATGTAAGTCTTTAGAATTTAAACAACAGCTCACCTACCACCTTAGGTTAATTACAGAGCAAAATCTATTTACTGTTATTGTGTATTTACTCTGATTATGTAACATTGTGCTTTTTATCACACAGCTGGATCAGTGGCTTGGCCAATATCCAGGACCCTTTTGTCTGGGCTAGCTGTTTACGATATCTGTTCAGTGAAACATTACAAGAAAGGTATTATTAATAATGAGTGTTAATTTTATTTTCTAATTTATTATCTATATCTTTGTAGTAATCTGATTTAATGTGTTCAGTGTTCATTCTAGGAGGGATTTTTGTGGGATTCCCTTGATATTTTAATGTTAAATTACAGTCCCCCACTTTTTCAAACCTAAGAGAGAGCTCTCCCACACTGGCTAAGTTCTGGAAGTAATACTGTGTTCAGATTTAGGGTGCTTTATTTCAATGTCAAATGAAAAACTTTTTCTGTCAAAACTGATAATATTTTTGTAATCAGTTGCTACAGATTTATTTATTATGTTTATGCTTCTGCTAATTTTCTGTCTCTAATAAAAAAACATATTTATTTCAGGATTTGTGTTCCACCAGAGCCATTCTTGGTTGTTCTATATTCAACTGTCCGCTCTAAACCCGAGTTCTATGAATGCTTACCAACTGATAGTGAAACAGCATTAGACTTCTCACTTAGCACATGCCATGAAGTGGTACAGCTGTCAAAGGTCAGATTAAACAATGTTAACACTCACCAATGGAAGTAATTTCATTTCCATTGCTAGATATATAACAGCTAAATAGTCTGGATTCAGATCGTTTTTTTCCATGGTTGATCCATTGTAGTCATACTCTGGTCATTGGTCTTCACTAAACACTACCATCCATCCATTAATAATATGACCTTGTGATAGTCATGAAATTAGAGTTGAATTATGAACAAATCTGAGAGAATCAGTTATATGTAAACACAGAATAGTTCTCGTATTGATTTTACATTTCACAGTTTTTGTGCCAAATACTATTTTATTATCCAACAAATAAGTGTTTTAATAGTTTTACATCTTATTGCCAAAGGTTTACTTTAACCGTGTTTCATTTATTGATTGGATATAATAAAATAAAGTTATCATTAATTAGTTAAATTAGCATGATAACAATCCTGATTTGGGATCGTTGTTATTATTAACAGGATTATATAGGACAGACAGACATGCCAATTGAAATGGAACTAATCAAAGTAGAACATGGTGAGAAGATGGATTTGTTTAATGTCGCTCTACAGAAAACTGAACAAAGAAGGTAATGTAAAGAAATTATTGTTACAATTATTACCAAAACAACTGATGAGGCTAGTTGTTAGTGTGTGTGTGTGTGTGTGTGTGAAAGATGGAGAGAGATAACCTAATGAGGAAAGTTTATTATTTACAGATTATCGGCTATAAAGAAGAGAACAGTGTCGGGTGTTAAACAGTCTGATAATGTTGATGATATCACTCCTAGAAACAGACCTGCTCCACATCTAACAAAGGTGTGTGTGTGTGCGTGTGTGTCACTTCATGAAATTTTACATACTTGAATAGAATTTGAGTGCAATTTGTATAAAAAAACGGGTGAATGATATACTTGAATTAGCGTTGCTGTGACTTGGCTCAAACATGTTAATATAATAATCTAGATTTTTATTCAGGCACAAGTCATAAAGCCATCAGTGCCAGAAGTTAGCCTGTTGTTGGACGAAACTGGAGACGTGAAATCAGGATCTGTAGGTCCGAGTAGCCAGTATGATAACCACACTACTGTAGCAGGTTTGGCTGGGATGTCTGCTAACTCGGCTCTAGATCCACATCGGACTAACGTGTCAGAACAAGGTAGAATGATGCCCGTCAACTATCAGTATTTTTACAATGACTTCGGGCCGCCTGATGGTGTACAACAAGTACCATATGGTAGGCAGTCTTCACCAGCACAGCCCTATTGTAATCAAGCACCACATCCTGGATGTCCAAATCCTCTAAGAGATTATCCTGCATGTGATATAAGGCAACCCATAGGTCCGTATTCACAGACTGATCAAGGACAGCATCGAGTATCCAACTTTGATACATATCCGAAAGTGAGCATTGCAGGCCATTCAGGAGCTAATTTTGTTTACCCAGGATCGATTCCAAGACCACATATTTCTGCCAATTTCAGTCCTTATCCAGGACAACATTCAGCAGCCAATGTTATGCATTATCCAGATGGTAATCCTGGCCAGTGGCCGAGTAGCATGCCTTCTTATCCTGGAGTCAGTCAAGGACAACCTCCAAGACTTAACTTTCCATTTGTAACACAAAATCAAGGCAACCATCCTGGAGCTGTATTCACTCACCGCGGGATTAGTTCTGGCCACAATCCTGGAAATGAATCCACCCCCTATCCTGGAATAAGAACCTCTGTCTCAAATAAAGTGATTAACTCAGGATATCAGCCAGGAACTCATCAATTGGGATTTTATTCAGATGCTAAATCTGAAGCTTCGGATAAAGGAAATCGAAGACATTTTGTAGCACAAGGAAGACAGACTACTGGCTCTGGCTGTGCACCAGTTAGGACATCTTGTACACCTCCGGTAGAGTCGATATCAAATTCTGATCATCCTGGACACCGGAGCAGTAGTACTGACATCTACCATCAGGTTCCAAGACAAAAGAACTACATTCAGGTTTCTAGTCCTAATGGGGTTAATCCCATTGGGGGTCAGTCATCTATTGATCGATTGGTGCCAAATTACAATCCTAAATCACAGGAAGTTAGTAGTAACTCCAGTACAGGATCTACACAGGGAAATGCATCTCATGTTAAACAACAACGTCCACTGGTTGTTGAACAGCCAGTTCCTGTAGTCAGTCCTGGTGTGCCTCATGTACATTCTGGATCTTGTGGCAATAACATTGACACCTCATCTTCTGGTTGTAACTCCGGTTCCACAGACAGTGGCCTGCATAGTAATGATTCAGCCGATTCGCATTCAGATAATTTGTTAATGTCTAGTTTTGGTCCTGTGCCGCAGGAGGTTTATGAGCGACTGAGACAGCAGGATGAGCAGCTGAAACAGCTGCAGGAACAGCTGGCAAAGTTGCTAGCCAAACAGAACAGTTCTGTCCATGATGCCTCGGTCAACACGCAGTCTGATGGTGTGTCTCCAGGCCAAGATGATGAACCATCAAAGGAGAAGTGCTCCGTGGCTGTAAACACAACGATGATGTGGCCAGATGCAGATAATTCTCCAGCGGGTCACAGCAGTCTTGTTATCCAACGTCACCAACCACAGGCTGATCCTAATGATAATAATCTCGCACCATCTCTACCGAACTCTACGAACCCAAGTCCGCAGCGAGCTCACCAAGGCTCGTCTCATAAGCAAAGACAGTTTCCTTCTCCAATCCAACAGTGTAATGGTGCTACCCTGAGCAATGACTCACTCAGTCTTGGTGAGTTTCAACTGACCCGGTTACATGATGCGACGGAGGAGAGTATCATTAGCGATATGGTTGTTGATCTACCCGACTATACCTCGTGGTCACCAGAAAAGTAAGCAGTGTTGGTTTAATCACTTATATCTGCTATTGGTATATTAAATGGTTTTATTATAATTAGAAATGGTCATTTGTTCAGAGTTTTAATTTGAACGAACAGCAAATGTTTACATGCCCTCTAAGCACCTTTTCTTATGTTAAAATTCTCCGATGTGGGTAACTTCCTTGAGTCTTCATCACTAATGTAGCATGTTCATATCATTATGTACTCAAACTGCGAATTCCAATACATTTGCTTTTCTTCCTACCCAGTTTTTGTGAACATCTAGTTGTTTTAAGACGAAGCAAATGGCAATTTATTTTTCATATTATGTTGCTTTCTTTGTTATGTAAAAGATTTATTTAATTATTGCCATCTAGGTAAGTAGTGTATAGTTGAGTTGGTTTTAAATCACAGTTATTATTCTTTTGGCCCATTGGCTGTGTCTACTACTAGTGTTTTTTAGTTTCTCTGTAAACCTTTTTGTCAGTTGGTCATTTGTGAACTACATCTGGTAAAATAGCTCTGTTGTAGTTATTTCTGCCCATACTATGTTAAACTGGTCTGCAGAAATGCTGTATCAGTTAACCGAGACTTATCAATCATAAACAAAAACGTGTTGGGAATGTTAAATCGTGTAGTGATGTGTCATCCTGGACAGTGTCTTACTAATGCACAACTATTATTGTCTTAAATAGGTTAGGTGGAAACACCTCGGGTTATCCTGATACGGACAGTAACAGGAGTCCAGTGTTTGGAGAAAGTGTATCTATGTATGAGCAGGTACTCAATGTATTACATTTAAATCACTTTGTCATATTAAATATTTTGCAGCATTAGTTCTCTATATGGCTTTATGGCTTCAAAAAGTAAAAACATTTTAATCGTTATTTCCCTTCCAGCCTTGTATTAATGGTGAAATGAATAATGAGGAATGTGATCTGAATAACGGCAACTTGTTAGCTAATAACCAGAAGAAGTTCTATGAGAATCTCATTGTAAGTATAGGATATGCTTAAAGGCTGTAATTTCAAACTCAAAGGCTACACTTTTCTTGAAATGTTTGAACTTTTAAAATGTGTAAGTATTACATCAATTTGATGTTTTAAGCAAGATCTTTGGAATTGTTTACTGCAGGGAAATGTTCACAAGCTTCTTGCAAAGCATGCCGACGGTGAAGATACACCGACCTCGTCTGGATCAGTCTGTGAAACATCTGGTCATGATAGATCTGTCAGTCACACATCGGCACGAGATACCAGGATTACAGGACAGCTGAGTCACAGTGAGGATACGAATGTTGATGTTGCTGAAATCACACGACAGAGATTGAGAGAACTGGGTGTTGACCTAGACAACTGTTACAGTAATGATACAAGCAACAATTTTAGGTAAGCAGCACATCGGTGACATATGAGAAATTAAGCTTAATTCGGTGGAAGTTGTATTTGATGTTCTTTAGAATTTGGTAACTGTAGCAGTTTTTTTGTAAATATTTTTACCAGGTACAAGATGTGACTAAACACCTCATATGTAAATACATTTTTTTCCAGGTCAGATCAGTCATTTTACATCAACTCTGTACTTCTGCCCAAAGTTAATTACATGTCAATGATGTTTGAATCAAGCGATTCGGATTTGAGTCACGATGCCAATGCATTGGCCATGAAATATCTGAGTGACGAACAGCTCTCAGCACTGGCACTTCACCAGGGATCACCCAGACATCTGAACAAGCGCCATCCGTGTCTCGATAGAATAACAAACGATGCCAAGAGCGACATCAGTCTGTGTGGAATATCATCCAATCATATGTCATTTGCCACAAGGAAATATCTGGAGAGATATGGTTTGATTAATGACGGAGGACCGAAAGATGAGACGCACGATGCCGAACCGGTATTAAGGGATCACCCAGCACTGGCAAATGTTCAGCAATATTTGAATAAACTGAACGATCGCAGTCTGAATGGATCAGTGAGCAGCCACAGCGATGATAAGAACCAGACAGTTAGCGACAGACAGCAACATACTTACGAACAAGGAAAATATCACTCGGATGGTGAGAGTTTTTCATCTGAGTACACGAGCTCCACACACAGTCATCCCTCCGGGCCACCCGTTGATAAGCTTAATCAGACACCACAAACAGGCACCAAGAACAAGAGAACTGCACACGTCAATAGATCAGCAAAACCGAAATATGAACACCAACAGTTTGATATGCATGATGACAGTCCTGTGGTTGCTGCTCGAGTGCTGGATATAGAACGGCTCAAGAAATTACCTAAATTGTTATAAATGTGTGTGTACTTCGTGCACTAGTGTCTCTGCACCAAAATGTGAACCGATGGACATCATAACTTCAGTGGCACCTCCAAATTAAATATTGTCCAATATTTGTACGTGGCATCCTCAGATTTAAATTATGTCTTGTTGAAATTAAAACTGTTAGTTTATTGCTGTTGAAATGTGTGCCAAGGCCTTTGTGTTCAGTGGGTTGTTAAAAGTCCACCATCTCAAACAATATAACCCATCTACATAGGTGTGTAAGACTGCGTTTTGTTGGCCTTTTTAAAACCTCTGTTTGAAATATTTGTATATATTATGTAGAGCTAAATTATTTACTTGTTATAACTTTTATATTTTGATGGTAAATTTCTGTGATATTTTTGTATTATAGAGTCGGGTTGTGTGAGTGGAATTACTAGAATCACTGTAATATAACAAAAGAACATCTGTTGTATTGTATTCTGCCTTTGCTGCAGCACGAACCTCATGGAATGTCAGTTGCTAGGCACAGATCAATTCTGGCAAGAGTAGACTTTTACAGATATCGTTCATATTGTGAGATTTGTTGAGTAATAAATTAAGTTTTCGTCATTAATTTTTGAAGACGTGAATGCTGTAAATTAATGTAAATGCCAGGTGGTGATAGAAAATATATTGTGCAGATGTAATAAAGTAATCTTACACGTAAAGCAATTAACAGTGTGTGCATGCGAGAATGAGCCCAGTTGTTTCTAGACAGTGCTCGGATTATAACAACAACATATTGTTTTACTGTTAGATGTGGCTGACATGGCCACTAGAAATTAATTAAGATAATTTATTAGCATCGAATTCCTAAACAAGATGTTTAAAAATTTTCTTTCAATTACCCATTATGTGGCACTGGTAACAATCAATTGACATGTCAACCAATTCCGTTTGTGGTCAATATTGATTATTTGCGAGACAAAAAACATCACCAGCTGGTATAAAACAATACTCCCTAGAGTAGGATTGAATTACATCATACAAGCTTCAAGAACTGTTCATGCCCCGGTTTCTTAATTGGGGATATTGTTTTGTATGGATCACCGTTGGTATTTTTAATAGTCACAAGATGGTCAGCATAGGGCAGAAAATACGAACAACTACCAGTTTGTGTATGAAAGAGGGAATAATTTCTATGTCTTGGCCATGTCAGATCTGTCATCCCTGTGATTTTCACAAATTTTCAAACATTCTGTACTTATCCCAAAAACCAAATATCAATATGCTAAAGTGTGTGCAAGAACGTCCAAGATTACAACTACACTACAGCTAAACAGCATAATGCTTGTATCAGTTACGGGTGCAACGTTCTTTCAATCTCCGCAGTTGTCATTTCTATGTACAAGGATATTATGATGCTAATAATTAGTCATTTCTGTTTAGCTTACTAAGTAGGTGGCTCGCAGCAGTCCAACACCGACTCCAATCCACTTTGGTTGTTCACTCGAATTAAAACAAATCCTTCCATTAAGGCACCCTGTCATGTATATCACATGAAGTTGTTTTATTATCCATAATAACCTCCTTGACGAACAAACACTATTCACCAGCCCATAGCTACAAATAAAACCTAGCCTAACTGGACAATGCTCAACAACCGTATGCCAAAGAAACCATCCAATTAGATTCCATACATCCATCCAAACCAACTCAACATCAAACAGTGAACATCAAAATCGGACCGCATAAACTTGCACGTAGTAAAGGTCCATATCTAAACTGGCCATATATTTGTATGATGTCCAATCCAGATCCGCGTTGGTCTCTTGGTAAAGCACCTTGTTGAAGTTTTGCGCAATGGAAAAAAACCAACCCTGAAAAGTAGGAAACATGCACAAAGAGCTGAAAAACGGTGAACAAAATCAGTTTTAAACAAATTGTACTACTTTATTTATCACAGCTATAATCCGTTTACTGTTGTCTCTGTACAGTATACCAAATGCCACATAAATGGCATCACCACAGCAACACAACTATACAATTACCAAAACCAGATCAACGCACCTGAAAATGCAACATCAGACAAACTGGAGCCCATCCAGTCTATATAGCAGTATGTTTTCTCTCAATATTAATTCCTTTTTTTTTGACATACCTCTATTATCACCCATGTATTGTGCATCTTATTCGTATAAAACTGTAAACACTATCAAAATGACCATTAATCACACCATGAATTGATCAGATTTCTAACTACTGTATCCTGCAGAAAAAAATAGTATTTTGGGAATAGACGTGCACTTGTTTGGTGTTTCATTTTGAGCCAAAAAATATGGTGGAACATCATTAAGAACAATTCGGAATGAGAGAAACTGTCCAAAATATTCATCTGGGCAAGATGACAGTGCTTTCAGCACATGGAACAAATTCAAGATTGGATGCATTTCACAAAGAGCTGGAGAGACATGCTTCTAGCATGATGCTCAGTGTCTGTCAACATACAAAACACACAGACGAATGATCAATAGTTAAGTAATCCTGTAACAGTAGATATCTGCCACAATGGTGTCTTAAAATATACCAGTTGTGAATGTAGCTGAGACGAGAGAAACCCACTTCTCGCATTAACAGAATGTTTCAGAACATCCATTGCAGGCTAATGAACTTCAATAATGATGACTGAACTGTCTGTGGTTATCCGTGTGCTACATGGATATGTGTGCGGCTATGTGAATCTATGTGCATGCTGCATGTATGGATCCATGTATGTGGGCATGCCCATGGAAATAACAATCAATGTGCAGAAAGGAGACTATTTACAACACAAGCCTCATTACTGAACAGGTACATGGGAGTTATGTACCGACTATAGAGCAAGATGTGACACTCAGGTTGTTAGTCCTGTTAGATCTGTAGGAGTCTAGGAGAACGACGTTATATGATATTAATACCTTGTTCCTTACAATGTTACATATCCAGGTACAACAGACAGACATGAACACTGGATTTGTTATCTCCTTATATAGGCCAGGCACAGCAACAAATTGTTATCTTTACAAAGCATCTCTATGTACAAATGTAGAGCATAACAAGAAATGTGCAGTTGACAAAATCACAATGTCACAGGTTAACGAAGATGCTTCAGTGTTTCTCTAGAAGTCAGTACTCTTAAGTTCGCCATATATATATATATATATATGAAGGATGCATACAGACGTTGTGTAGTACAAAATATTTCAGTACAGCCAATCTTTATTCAATTGTTTGAAGGCACAACCTCAGTACAGACAGAGCTCAAGTCTGATCAATTTAACACACACACACACACACGAAGGAGTAACCACCCTTAAAAGGACTAGATGGATTCCTATCAAGCATAACATTCACACATCAAAAACTGTTTATGGCATTCATCAGGACAGTCTGCTAATGGAAAGCTTGTCATTCAGCAAAAAGATGAGCAGGAGTACAGGAGCACAATAAATAATAGTAACCATATCTCTCTCTGATAGGCCACAGAAGACTGACACAAAGTGTGGTTCTCGTTGATGACAAGACAAGATAGGTGCTCACATCAGATGGTGACATAAATAAGACGAGTATCAACAGATTCTCGTGGAATGATCAACAGAACTGAAGGTGGAATGGAAAGCTAAACCACAAAACAAACAAACGGTGACAGCTGAACATCATCAACACATTCTCTGCAGTGGCAAATGATGAAACAGAACTCGAGAGGCAGCAGAAGACAGAGATTGGTGCGTTGATGCCAAAACCCCATCATCAGATGTTAACAATGAGATAAAAATCATATCAAGTGCAGATTTCAAGTCACCAGCGATGCTGTTAACGATAAAGAAAACGGCAGCCACTTGGTGCCAGTGAGCGTTATATTAATATAACACATAAATGATCGCAATTGAAGGAATCCATACTCCCAAAACATGGTAACTGGACAGATAAATTAGATTGGGAAAAAAAAAACACAACTAGCATTCACTGGTCATGTGTCACAAATTTACGAGGCAGGAATTTCACTTTACGGTCGGGTAACAAATTAACGTATGCCGCAGTGTGACATCTGGTTAAAATGGGAATTCAAGATCATTATACTTTACACATTAATACTTCTTGTGCAGGTATAGGTCATTCTAAATTAGACTGAAAACACATTCCAAATAATGGGAAACATGCCCAATACTTAAGCGTTACGAAATTACTGAAGACTGAACAAACATAACATTTTCTTACCAGGAATGGACAGCCTCAATGCTGTCTTTGAATTGAACAGTTTTCTTGTTAACTATTAAATGATTTCAAACAATCCCATCAAAAGTGGTAGGAACCGAATATCTACCTGCGTACAGCTATTTGAAAGTGTGTATTGAATTAATAAGTGAATTAACTATAAGCAACAGGTAACTCATGATGATTAGATTCAAATTAAACATAATACAACTTATGTTAAACATTAAAACAGGCGTCAATTGAATGGCCATTCACACTTAAGGACAAAGCACAACCAATAACAGAGTACATGTGGATAGGAACTAGATAACCGTCGAATTTTACTGACAGTAATTCTGACTCGACAGACCCAACTTAATAGCATGCGTATGTATGTGTGAGTAGGTAGATCATTAGAGGAAGCAAATTAGACTGCAGTGAAATCTGAGCTAGCACTGTAGAGATATGACTGGATCCGGAGCAGTGATCTGGTTTGTGTCGTGATGGAGGTCAGTCGAGACAGACGTAGGGCAGTATGTGCAGCAGGTTATTGCCAGATGAAGGGACGGAGTACACCTGATTCCAGTGATGCCACTGTCTGTTGGCATCGAACTGGCCATTAACACCTGGCCACTGCTCCGTCAGCACCCGATCAACATCGCACTCAGTGATGGCTGGTTGTTCGGTGACTTGGTACGTATCCTCACTCAAATCCACACTATCCAGATCAAGTGGGGGCAGTAATGACCACGGATCGAGAGGCTTTGTTGACTGGACACCAGGCTCTGATGGTACCGAGATGAATGAACTCTGTGAGTCCTCCTCTTGAGTGACCTCCATATTAACAGGTGAATCACTCTCCACTTTCTGCTCTTCTTGTTTAATTAAATCCATCAAGCTGTTGTAAGCAGGAGGTGAGGGCTCATCTGGCACAGATGACTGCAAAAATTTCTGTACCATCTCTGACTTAGTCTTACTCAGAGATTTTTCAGATGAGGAAGGTGGTGCCACAGCTGTGTTTGGTTTCCGTCGATGTCGAGGCTTAGCCTCAGGTGGCACCACTGTATCGTAGGTGAAGTCTGGCTCCTTTTCGATCTGATTCATTGCTATTTTGGTCACCGTTTTGCTGCCACTGAGCTTCATACCTGCTCTGTTGTGCAACTCCTGGATCAATTCTGCTGTGGTCTTCACCTTAGGTGTCCGCACAGTCAGTGGATTGCGATCCAGTATGCTCTGATCCAGTCTATTAGATGGCACGGATGGCCATCCATCCGTGTGTGAAGAAGAGGCTGCCTGCGATGTGCAGGCATTCCTCGTGTCACCACTGTTTTGTTTTGACGTCTTTGTTGCATTCTGAGCACCAGCAGAGGGCCCATGGGCAGATGGACTAACTCTGTGAACGTGTAACAAAGATGCACTTTCTGACTGACTAGCGCAAGATCTTGTATCACTAGGTTTCGAACAGTGTCCCACCGACATTGCTCCATTAATGGCCTTCCTATAGATGCCATCACTGCCATTCTTCTGTGCACCATGTGAACTGTTTGAATTTGCATCACTAATTAGCAGACACTTGGCTGGTGGTGGTGTTTCTAGTGCACCGACTGGTCGCCTCTTTCTCTTATTGGCTACATTTCCTTTAGAAACTGTCTCATGTGTGCATGAAGTCTTTCCTACTTGACAGGCGGTTATGCCTGCCTGTTCTCCTGCTGGCCTCGTCTCTGGCGAACGTGTAGTGCCATGTTTACACGTATTGTTTATGCTGCCAGCTAGTGGACTGACAGGTTTCGATGTGGACAGTCGAGGAGACAAATGCGAATGAATACTTGGTGTACCAGGCCTGCTACTGGCTGGTAATGATGCAGCATAATGCGAGTTTGGTGGCGAAATGCTGGATTTTCCACTAGAGGGGGTGCCCGGCCGACTGGCTGGACTGGTAGGTTTAGAACCTGAGCCCTGGTGTAAGTGAGCAGGCACACTGTTACACTGCGCTGCAGTCGGGACACCCCCTGCTGTTATTCTACTCTCACCATTCACAGTATTTGGCAGGCTGATAAAGTCACGCCATTTCCGAACAAGGTTTTTAGCCCGTCTTGCTAGATCCCTGTTGCTAGTCTTGCGACGGAGATCATTCACCAGTCGGCCAATACGGGTTTGCTGAAATAGATGCAAGAAAGGTTTTCTTAAAGAAATTGATCTATCAGACCTTTGTCGCAGAGGGATGAACACAAAATCTTGGTTCTAATAACTAATAAAGATCTTGTGTCAACTCTGCATTACAATATTTAGAAGTGTGGAAGTATTACATCAATATGACAGCAATACATTAATTCTGACGAATTATACACATGCTTATAACAGATGAATACTTGCCTCCAACTGTTCCTTTGTAACTGGATACTTCTCAAGTATGGAGAGAACCTCCAACACACTGGACATATCAACCACCTGTAACATAATAATTTTAAAAGATTAACAATCTGAGTGATAATGACAGCAAAGGATGATAAACCAATCATTCATACATGGTAAAGTATGAAGCTTTCAAAATGTATGACTAATGCACAAATCAGTTACACAAAATCTAAACATTACTGTAGGTCACGGACATTAAGCAGACCCTGCCATTAAGCAGAGGTAGGTTTTAGGCCTAAAATATCATGTTTAGAGTAGTATCATCCACTAAGCCAACCCAAAAATCTTAACTTTTCCCTGCAGTATTTCCAGGTGATGTTTTGAGCGCAGGAAATAGTTTTGTTTTCATAATTCGTACCAATGTGTTTTGTATACTGTCAATAGATCAAGGCAAATTATAACGATCGTTTACACAAACTGTTAGTGCATAGGTAGGACAGCAAACTTAAATTAATGGCATGATTAAACATTCAATGAACCGCATATAAAGTCAATGACTTAGAAATAATTAGGCATATTGTCAATTACTACTGAGCCTTTGATGTTAAGTTTTGGTCACTAACGTGGCAACAACTGAGACAAGGTAAATGACCGGTATATGCGGTCAGTTAGTAACTAACTCTCTATTGACAATAAATTAATTAATCAGTAATTATCCCGTTATTAACATAAATATGACCAGACAAAAATATTTATATGGGGGCATCCTAATGTCTATGCCACCAAATGAATCAGATATGATGCTCTTGGGTATGAGTTGTTTTGTTACCGACGCTGCCTTCGAATTGAAAGCCGTGAAATGCGCTACAGAGTCCAAAAACATTGATCCATAATTACAAAAATCAGATAATTCTACATATATAAATATTGATTTTCATTATAAAGCCATGTATAATTATCATGAACCTGTTTCACTTCTATTTTCACTCCATGACTTTCAATCAAAATGACAATTGATGCCCGTTTGGATCTAAACGGCTGCTAACACACTGAAAATTCTTCTCCCGATGACTGGATTTCTTGACACTGAAATAGCACCAGCCATTAAGCTATGCCAGTTACATGGATTGCTACGCAATCCTAAAACGCATCCCATAAATTCGTGAACCAATATCTGGCAATGTATTTAGTTCAGAGATGCTTTTGGAATATGAAGTGTCTACATGTACGTGAACCATACATTTAGACCCGTAGTCTAAATGTACATGAGGATGCACATGCACCTGTTTTTGAAATGATAATGGCGGAGTTAAGTGTTTATTTCTGCCGCACTGCAAGCACTCTGAAAATGGGGGCTACTGAACATGGTGTAGACACTGGTTCAGCAGTTGAATTTCTAAATTTATAGCAAGATTGTGGGATGCTCCTTAAGGATTCCTAGTTGAAAATTTATAGAGGTTTCAGGAACAACTGATTTGAAAAATACAATCAAGTTTATTTAGTTGATATTCATACAACATAAGCCATAAAATCTAAATTTTATACTGCTGCAATAATTTATCAATTCAACTGTCATTAAATGATTAAGCATGGCAACTTTTAGCAAAGAAATGAAGGAAGCCACTGTAATCAGTCAATCAATAATCATTTGTGATTAGGTGCATTACAATGTTGAATTCAACAGTCCAAGTCTGTATATCCTCTGAGCATCCTGTAACTTTGCTGCCTTGGCTACACCAAGTCAGTTTCAGAGTTTGCTGTGCACAAGTTCAAAGGTTGAAAACACTCTTATTTGAAGCAGAAGATCTTCAAAGATCAATCCTTTGATGTATGCTATGAGGTATATACTAACCAAGCAGAACAACCAATGAAATAAGTAATTAATTGCCAATTTTTACTGAAACAAGTGGACTAATTCCGCCAAAATGATGACTGAATTCTATTTCTGTTCTGCCGGCAAAAACCTATTTCTCCCACAGTAGAAACTGCCAACCTTGCGCATTACAGACTATGATTAAGATAAAAACTTACTTTGACTCATCTCAATGCTTGTCTCACATTAGATCTTTAACCAAGTGACTGAAGGAGATTTTATAACACATCAGGAAAAAATATCATTTAGCGACCAGGGTTGGAGTTTAACCCAGTTTAAATATGGCCTGGCAGGGGAAACCCCGGTTTTTCTCAGAATACAGTATACTGACTTACAAATTAATTTATACATGTAAAAAGTAGATGTTTGAATGGTATGCATTTTATGTTGCAGACAATGTGCATCTATCAACATAATCCAATATTTGAGATATTATCATATGCTGTTGGTGGAAACTATTAGACACTATCACACTGTAGTAATTATGTAAGATGTCATGATTTGTTGGTGGCCTGAACCTATTGATCTGTTCTATGATTGGTTGAGCTTGTGTGTTAAATTGGCTTCTGATTAATATAGATAATAAATGTTTAATTTACATTTAGTGTACTTTATTTAATCAATTGGTGGTGAATTGTGCCTAAAAATGAGTTTAAACCAGTTTAGCCCAACTCGGGTTAAACCCAGCAAGCAGGTTAAACCTGCCAACCCTGTTAGTGACAGATGCTGTTCTAAATTCTCAACCAACAGGGCAGAGGAGATCCTAAGGTGAAGACACTGCTTAAGGCAATATTTTATTTCACCTAGAAGAAACATATTTTATCCAAGAAAGTATAAACTGCACACAAATGGATTCTTCCAGAAGCTAATATTAGTAATAACAGGTAATTATTTTTCTCTCAAACATATTTCAAGGCTGATATAATTATATTTCACTTCTCTTTATTTGAAAAAACCTATTTCCTAGGAGACAGAAGCCAACTATGCATAAATAATCACGGGAAACATCCATTCCTGGTGTAAGTAAATTTGACAATTGCACTGATTTATTAATGGGTATGTGTGTGGGGGGGGGGGTAGGTAGCCATAGCATGGGCAACACAACTAAGGAGCAGCTCACTAGATAAACATCCCCACAAATAGCTATATATGAACTGCGAGATGGGAGTTCCTTTATGCTCCTCAGAGTTTACAAACTGTACGTAAAAAGGTCACAAAGTAGTTTGTCAGGACTTTGTCGAATAGAAAGTCTACCATATGAATATTGGACTTTAAAGAATTGTTTTCACTGTGAAATAGAACTGGTTAATAAAGAAATATTTCAAGGCAGTGTATCAATATTTCACTTCTAGTAAGAAGCTGGTTCTTGACATTGATGTTTACTTGCACAAAAATAAATATACACTAACCAGACTATTAACAGTTGTCAATCAAACACATATTTAATCAGTTGAATTAAACGGAACTGTTTCAACTATTTTCACTTAACTGACACATGATTCAGCTCTTTTTATACTTCCTTAATTCACTTAGTAGTTGCACGCGTTGGAATGATTTCCCAGAAAACTGAACTAATCGCTCAAACACACCGGTCATCAAAACTACTGTAGGATTACTGAACCTGTATTTATTTTGGCCTTGTAGGCTTAATCGTCAACTATGTTCCATGGTACATACAAGCAAAGTGATATACCAATGTAACCATGGCAACAAATACTCAGAACTACGCGTCTGTAAAAAAACAGATTTTGGTAAAGGGTCAGTAAGCACAAACTAACACCATACAATCACAAATAGTTAGGTTAATAATATTAACGATTATTCCATGATCCAGGTGTAGAATCGCAGGTAAACAACTTCTTCATAGTTGTCATACTTTGACCGGATGTCGATACAGGGCTCGCAAATGACAGCAGTGCTACAATCAACGTCGATCTAAACATATCAGATGGATAATGCGCAACACGTAAGCAGTGTACGACACCGAACAAGCAAATGAAACAATATTCGCAACACGAACACGTACGATTCGAACAACAAACGCCGTTCAGCGACTACACTTGCCAGCCAGAGCAGACGGCGATTGGGGCGACCTCTTGCAGTCAACACGTGAAGCAAGCACATTAGGAATGGCGACCTTATAGAAACCACTACAATTTGCCAACACCGACCCCACTTACTACCTCACCAGACATCTGCCGGCCCGACTCGTGACATACTGGATCGACAACACAGATCATCTGTCCGGACGACGAGACCAGGACCGCCATATCGCCCATATCGGCTGACATTTTCGCCCAAACCCAGCCAGATTGCGATATTTTCGAGCCACAGGCAAGCGCCGACAGTAACTGTCGCTCTGCGCGCGTTTTGTCGCGAAATGCTTACATTGTTATCCGCATCGATGGCCCGTAGTAGTTGTTCCTTTAGTTCTTGAGGAGTGAACTGCATTTAGACTTCTGTAAGCCTGTGGTCCAGGCCTAAAATGCCAGTCGAGTGACCGAAGACCAGCCACCAGAATGACGGACAAACAGACATTGTAAAGAGTGCGCGTTGACACATGGGATAGCGCGAACCTCACCGATTGTGACGTCACGAATGGCTCGGCTACCTTCGTCTGCGGACCACGTGCTTTTTGTTTACGGGCTTCGGCATATTGATTCCTTCTTGGCTGACTGCGCTTTCGTTGGCCATTGTTTATCGTCGCGCTCAGCCGTCCCGTGATCCCTCTAAACGAAGTATTACACTATTAAATGCTGCCGAGTTTATATAAGATGAAAACAAGTTTTCGTTGTACATATGAGAATAAAT
This sequence comes from Paralvinella palmiformis, assembly GCA_025642065.1. Lineage (NCBI taxonomy): Eukaryota > Metazoa > Annelida > Polychaeta > Terebellida > Alvinellidae > Paralvinella > Paralvinella palmiformis. The sequence goes on along the minus strand of JAODUP010000145.1, from coordinate 589,358 downwards.
GCCCGGCTGGCGTATGGCGGTGTCATAAAAACCGGGGATGGGTTGGTGTCAGTGCCCAATCATTGGCATTATATGACGGTACTCCCACATATTACAAGGACGACAAACGACGTAAAAGGAAAAATCTTTTAATTCTGATCAGTGAATATTACATAAAACTTTATAGTACCTGACTCGGAAAAGGTAAATAAATGAATACCTTCCGGGCGTAATAGTGGAGCCAGAATTAAACGTCTCAAGGCCATTATTTCAATGGGTTAAAATAGTAATAATACCCCAAACGACAACAATGTTATTATATATATATATATATATATATATATATGTGTGTGTGTGTGCTATGAACAATGTCATCATTTGATGTCTATAATACCATCTTTAAGGTGTTCTACTAATCAGCTGTTATGGGTGTTGTAGATTTTCAACTTATTATCTATTGTACAGTGGTACAGGATTAATATTAGTGAATCTAGTACGTTCAAAACAAAGCTGACAAACGTGTCGGTGTGTAAAATGGTATTTAAAAAAAGTTTATGTCAAATGTGGCCACTCATCAGTTCATAAGGCCCCCCAATTAAAACCTACCGAAATAGGTTTGAATCCGAGTTTTACGAGTGAGTGAGTGCGCATTTTTAACATCGGGGCTGGTCACAGCTGTGACAAATAGCCGAGTGGCGATTCCTCAGATCAAGTAACGTGCCACAAACACAGGCATACATCTGATTCGAACCTGCGTACGTGTGATTTGTTTTTATCCCAGTTCCACGACGATTCGTCTCTAGGTCACGTTCCGGGCGTGCTCAGCTGCACGACTATAGACAAAAATAAAAAGATTTACTCGTCCATCATTTAATAATAATTCTCTAATAATAAATTCTTCCAGCAGAATATCAAATAATTCCCTGTCGTAGTAAATAATATCACTAGTTATTTCTCCTATACTACATCATGTCAAGCATGCTTCACGGTTCATCCAAGTACAGTAATACCCCGCATTACGTCATTTCGACCCACGTGGAATACGCCTTTACGCCGCCTTTCTACAGTAAATTTCAGTTAAGCGAACGTCATCTTGACCGACGTCACTCAGCTACGTCATAATAAAAGAACGGGAAATAAATAATTTAACAATAAAATATTTCTATAAAAAAACACCATTTATAATACAATAACAACACATTAAAAGCATACAAATTGTATATAAAATAAAATATTTATTTCTAGAGATATTTTACGACATTGCGTTTGGTTTACATTTTAGAAAAAAAAGGGTTACGTCACGGTTTTTATAACTAATTATTCACGTTGGGTGGGGTATGACTGTACTTGTATTAGTGGGAGGGGGAAAGGAATATGGACATGGAAATCCCCACCCACGTTGATGTCTATATCCCATCTTCTCATTGAGATTTTTTATAATGCAGTGAAAATAGTTGAACCATTTATTCGAAAGTATCAGTTGTTGCATTAGATGTTTTTAAACCCTATTTATCTGCCGATGACCTCAAGACTGTGGCACACGGATTATTTATTTATTTATTCCATGTATTTATTTGGCATCCCATGTGCAAATGTATTTGTAGGATTTGCACATGGATTAAGTGAATCGAGGATAGCTTATGATAACCCATTGTTCATAGGAATAGTAGAGAGAGATGTGTTAACCGACTGCAACGCATATAAATTTGTTCTGCACATCTGGTGACAAATACCAACAAGTACGATCACATGATAATAATAATAATAATAATAATGCATATTTAGTAAATCCCCCTTACTAGTATTACATACACCCAGTACTTAAACGTCTCCATTGGTTACCAGTAAAACAACACATTCTATTCAATATATTACTGGTCACATATAAAACAGTTCATGACTTAGCCCTCACCTTATATATGTGAACTAGTACAATTGAAACAGTCTGGTCATCGACTGAGATAAGATAATCCGTCACTATTGAAGATCCCAAAGACCAGACTCAAATCGTATAGAGATCCTGCCTTTAGCGTACAGCTGGAACCAAATACAGGGAATCCCCTCCCGAGGACGCATAAGATCTGTTTCGACCGTAAGACGTTTGAAATCCCAATTGAAAACTTATCTATTTGATATTGTTTTTGATGTCATCTACTAATAATGTTGACTATCGTGTTCTTTGTATATCAACCTTTGTGCGGGGCCTTAAAACGTCATAACTAGGTTTGCCGGTTTATTAATTATGCATTGTTATTGTCGTGGCCATTGTCATTGTTTGATTCTCGCGACTGCGCCGAGAGGATGTTTATGTTTTGATCAGGGATATGAGATAGCATCATCTCTATTACACACATATCACACGGCGGAGCTATCAGTCTAGTCAGGATACAGATGACCAGCCCTTTAAATGACTCGGCGATGTGCAAGGTACACTAATCTAAAACTTCAACCTCTTTCCTCTTTTTATCAGCCTCCGATGATGTTCTCTGTAAAATGCAGTTCTGAACGGGGGGGGGGGGAACTAGAAACTTACCATTGAGTCATGACAATGGTTGATTCTAATATATCTTTATTTTGCTACGGTTAAGGAAATTCAACATGTTAGTAGCGATCGTTGCGCCCCCTTTTTGGTGTTCTGATATGCCAAATAAGCGCACGATCTGTTCATCTGCGTCTCACGAAACTCCGACTTGTTAAATAACCATTAAAAAAAATACTAAAACAGACAAACAAACAAAATTCTCGCTGAAATGGATGAGATAACCCGAACAATCTATATTAATATAATTCCAGATTTATATAATTCTAGATTGCTGAGTCCCCGTATGTGATGTCTAAGCGATGTCCTCGGCATCTTCCGTCGTTTTAATCAACTTGGCAGCACGACGCTACGATTATCACAAGACCATCTTAATACAGCGATGGTACTTTGACGCTTCGCTGCATGCAATATTAAATCATAATAACAAACAGGTGCTACAGACGCGAGTACTCCGTAGCATTTACAGGCGGATTCAGTCGACTGAAGAAAACCCAAATCGCATTCTTTTTAATAGTTTGCGATCAATGGCTAAATTCAATCAACCATTAAATTCCAGAATAGCTGTGGTAAGTCAGATAATTATTTATAATATGCGCATTTTGCAGTCAGAAATGTACGTGTTGAAATCATCGGACCGTGACGTAGGCCTACAGTTTAGTTGTATTAACATTCTCCCGATATTTATCTATTCATTAACACTGATAATGATATTACTATTTATAACACTAGAAGTCTATTTTTAATATTTGTATCCGATCGGCATATTATTATAGAGCTATATATATAGAGTGGGGTGGAGAAAACCTCACTCAGTATTATATTATTTTAATTTTCTTTCGAGGGAATTCGGTTACGTTTGTGGTGATCTTCTAAAGTTTTCCTTCTTGCCATTTTGTCTCCAAACCAGTCAATTACGTCAGGCCAGAGCAACGTTTAAATTTATCCACCGACAATTAGGGTTTGTGAATGAATACATCACCGACTGAAGTTAAATATCTATTGACAGAGATTAGGACATTTTAAATACCACCAACGACTTGGCGGGTCTATTTGGGCAATGAGTTCATATCGATTCCGTTTATTATGGTAGAAGTATGGCAGCGGTAGTAGGCCTACACACCCGAAAATGTGTCAGTTCGAACTGCGGTTAGTGTACACGTAACATATAGAGATATCTTTGTTTTTCTAGCGTAGAATTCTGGCAAATCTGATCCGATCGAGCCCGTATGTTTGGAGAACTTTTGGAGAATAAACAGTCAAAGTCGTCGCCAGAAGGGTACATAGCCCACAGGGTAACCCGGTCTCTCGAGGCCCCCCCCCTCCCCCCCGCCCCCACAAACGCGGGTCCATTGTTACGCCGGTTCGCCTTTTATAAAAGACTGGCCTACTGACAGCAGATTTTATCTAATTGTTATACATACATACATACATACATACATACATACTAATACATACATATATATATATATATATATATATATATATATATTGGGGGGGGGGGGCGCGAACGAGGGCGCGTGTGTGTACTGATGTTAAAAGTGACATTATTATTGTTTATCCATAGAGTGAAAAAGAGATATACTTATCTATGCTTAAAAATTAATTTCGAATCCATCATAAGACAACCAGTGCACATAGGTTAATATATCTTTCTTCTTCTGTTCAATGAGTTTCCGTATATTGTATATATAAAACTATATAATAATTATAATATTAAAATACATTAAATAGTAGCGAAATACAGTTCAGGTAATATATATATATATATATATATATATATATATATATATATATATATATGTATGTGTGTGTGTGTGTGTGTGTGTGTGTGTGTGTGTGTGTGTGTGTGTGTGTGTGTGTGTGTGTGTGTGTGTGTGTGTGTGTGTGTGTGTGTGTGTTTTACTGGAATCAGTCAAATAAAATATATCTTCTAATAATTGGTTGCTCTGACAACGAATGAAACTGTAATCCAGAACGAAAGGAATGTTATTATGACACGATGACTTGAAGTAGACGCAACCGACAGTGGGTAAACTAGATTAATACATCATTTATATGAGAAGGGATTAAATTTGCGAATCCACATCCCCGAGGCGATACGTCTAGCCGTCTGTCTGTTTCGTACGCGTATTATATATATATATATATATATATATATATATATATATGAATTTAAAAGTAAATGTTGCTGTTTTACGGCCACATTTGTGCACAAAGTAGCCTATATGGGCCGAGCGACCTCCAAAGGTAATGAGGCGAAGTGAATGATGAAACACCCTTCTGATATAGCCCGGTCGCGATTTGAACCCAGGTGCTATAGATCTGTGGCCAACTGCGCTATCAGTTAGGCCAGAAGGGTGCACCATAAATAGCGCTGAAGTATGTTGACATAAAAATATACATCTTTGCAAAAACGTTATGATGCCAATGCAATCGCCTGAAGAGTTCATAACGTAACCTATATAGATGCAAGCGGAGCGTTGAGTGAACAAAACGATTCTATGATTGTACACGATTATAAAACAAATAGCTGATTGTGGCTTTGATATGAAACCCCAGCCATTGAGTTCGTTTTAACATTATGACTGCGTTAATAGTTTACTGAGGGAAAATATCAAATTGTTTCCTTAGAAGTATGAAAATGACGATTATTTTCTCTATCTCTTTACGATGAGAATAAGTCTTCATTGAAAATAAATCTTCATGAAAATAAATCGAGGCTTTTATTTACATGAACTGCTATTATGTATGGTCTACATTCACACACACACACACACACACACACACCTCTCTCTCTCTCTCTCTCTCTCTCTCTCTCTCTCTCTCTTATCTATCTATCAATCTATCTATCTATCTATCTATCTATCTATCTATCTATCTATCTATCTATCGATCGATCCATCCATCCACCCATCCATTCATATATATATATATATATATATATATATATATATATATATATATATATATATATATATATATATATAAAACCTATTCACCGATAAATAATATTTCTTGCATAATCGTATGCTTTTTACAGACATATCATTTAGGGTATCACTATACAGTGCTTTTGAATGGCTCCTGCTAGTGAGGGTATCTTATTAAATATACATCATTATTTTTTACACACACACACACACAGAGGGAGGGGGAGAGACAAATACAATCAAACACACAAACACACACACACACACACACACAACTTTGGTTCTGTCTGCAAACCTGACTCCATAACCCTGCTAACAAACCACCATCACTACCACCACCACTACCACCACCACTACCACTGTCATTATCACCACTACCACCATGATCATCATCACTACTACCACCATCACCACCAATACCACCACCACCATCGCTACCACCACCACTACCACCATCACCATCACTACCAACACTACCATAGCCAGTAGTACAATTACTACCAACATCACTACCACCATCACTACCACCACCACTACCATCATCAATACCACCACCACTACCACCATCAATACCACCATCAATACCACCACCACTACCACCATCACGACCACCACCACTACCACCATCAAGACCACCACCACTACCCTCATCAATACCACCACCACTACCACCATCAATACCAACACCACTACCACCATCAAGACCATCACCACTACCACCATCAATACCACCATCACTACCACCATCAAGACCACCACCGCTACCACCATCAATACCACCATCAAGACCACCACCACTACCACCACCTCCATAGCGAACACAGCCACCACAACTAAACACTACAAACACCACTACCCGACCACTACCGACACCACAGCCGCCAGTAGCTTGCCTAAACCGGACCGCCACCTAATGGCCACCAAGATGGCGACAGGAAGTGTTCGGAGACGTTTCTGGCTAAAGTTACTCGGCAATATTGTGGTTGTTGGTCAGAGAGGACAAAACATAGGATGTCAGATACACGTTAGACGGACATTGTCCTGCCACAAGATCCTCATCCCGCCAGACCATCTGCTGTAGCTCTTAGTGGCCAGGAGATGCCTGCCTGCCTGCCTGCCAATAGAGGGAGCCACTGTTACGGTCATGATGTAAACTTAGATCTAAATGGCTCGACGTCGGCCGACTGCCGACGTTCCGCTTCCGTCGTTAATTGGCCGCTGAGGGCGCCACCGTCGTTAGGGTGTGGCTACTAATTACCGGAGCTCGCCCCGGGACTTCGGTAGGTATGAGGAGTGGGATCGGTGTGTGGGGAGTGGGATCGGTGTGTGGGAGGGATGGGATCGGTGTGTGGGGAGTGGGATCGGTGTGTGGGGAGTGGGATCGGTGTGCGAGGAGTGGGATCGGTGTGTGTGGGAGGAGCGGGATATGTGTATGGGGAGTGGGATATGTATGTGGGGAGTGGGATATGTTAAGGAATGGGACAGGTGCGGTGAATAGGATAGGTGAGGAGTGTGTGTGTGTGTGTGTGCGTATATATATATATATATATATATATATATATATATATATATATATATATATATATATATATATATATATATATATGGAGGGGGAAAAAGAGTAAGATAGATGTTAGGAGTAAAATAGGTGTTAGGAATAGGATAGGTGTGAAGGGTCGGATAGGTAGAGGAATAAGATAGTTGAAAAGGTGTTGGATAGATTTTAGGAGTATGATAGGTGTTAGGAGTATGATAGGTGTTAGGAGTATGATAGGTGTTAGTAATAGGATAGGTGTTAGGAGTATGATAAGTATGGGTCAGAGGATATTTATGATAAAGGTGATAGAGCGTGACGAGGTAGACTTAAGTACTTAATACTTACCTACATATGGACTGGGTGATAGTAAAAATTGTAGTTTTATGTGTGTGTGTGTGTGTGTGTGTGTGTGTGTGTGTGTGTGTGTGTGTGTGTGTGTGTGTCAGTCCAATCAACTGTCCGACCATCCGTCTGTCTGTTTGTTAATCTGTCCGTCTGTCTGTTAATCTGTCCGTCTGTTAATCTGTCCGTTTATCTGCTAATCTATCCCCCTATCTTTTAATCTGTCCTTCTGTTAATCTGCCCGTCAGTTCATTTGTCTGTCTGTTAATACGTCTGTTAATCTGCCCATTAATCTGTCCGTCTGCCTGTTAATTAATTTATCGTCAATCGCCAATCTTTCTCCACTCATCCTAGACCCATCATTATTCCCATCACCGATCAACGAGTCTTATCACTATTATTCTCATCATCTTTTGGACATACACACCTGTCTAAGACGGATCAGCTCGTTCCGGATCTATCCAGATGATATGTTTGTTTTTCTTTCCACAACTATCACGATCTTTCGGGAACCTGTCTCGGTAGATGTCAAACGCCGATCGGCCAGATCGTGTTAATGACTTGAACCCGATCGTGAAAAATCTTTAATCACAGATTCCGAGGGACGACTGTTTTATTGCCGCCGGGGATCCGTTTCCGGACGTCTTCCAGAGAATGCCAGAGAGCGAAGCCCACCTGTCGTATCATACTGGATCACGAGGGCGAATTAAAGCTTTAAAAAGCAGGAAAATACTTCTTTCGGGTCGAACATCCGAGGAACACCAATCCGACATTGTTGTATATTATTTCGAATTTATTGAAAACGCATCATTGCCAGAAGAAAGACGAAGAACAAGTAATTTCCGTAAAGTAATTAAATAAAACGTTAACAACAATAATTATAAATCTTATAACCTGAAAGGTAATCTAACTGGCTCCATTTCTTTGCATTGATAGCGCTCTTTCTACAAGAAGTAAACATAACACTATAAATCCACCTATCTTTCTATCTGTCCATCTGTCTGTCTATCTGTCTGCCTGTCTATTTAGATATTCCTATTAATCAGCTGTGTCTGTCAACACGTCATCGTCTCTACAGTGGACTGTTTGTGTCTTAGGCTAATCAGAATATAAAGTCCTTAGAACTAGCGCACTAGCTTCGGGCTAAAAACCTACTATCTGGTAACTAAATCGTATTAACTCACTCGTCAGATCTTTCTCATTTTCCGCTATATATTATCTGTCACTGGATAACGTATTAGCTTTTGTCTTACATATATTTCAAAATTTTACCCATTTTTGCTATTATTATTATTATTATTATTATTATTATTATTACAGATAATGTTGCAAGCTAATAATTTATGTGTTTTTTTTCCCTTCTAAGCCCATTCTCTACATTGTAGAAAGAGTGCTAAAATATATTATCAATAATAAGAACGAAATATTCAGAAATATAAACTTCACCCGTTTGAGCAAAAATATTGCCGAGTGTAAATATTGCTGTTTTACGGCCACTTTTGTGCACAGGGTAGGCTAAATGGGCCGAGCGACATCCAAAATTAATGGAGCGAAGTAAACAATGAAACACCCTTCTGACATAGCCCGGCCCGGGGTTCGAACTCAGGTGCTACAGATATATGGCCAACCGCTCATATATATATATATATATATATATATGCGTATGCGTATAGCTTGCCGTAAAGGTACAGTATTTAATGATTATGGTCTATACCCGCAAATCAATATAATATGTATATTGTTATGAACTATTTTGTTAATATGTAATTATTTTATTAGATAATAAAAAAATTCATGTGTGTGTGTATATATATATATATATACATATATATATATATATATATATATGGAGAGAGACAGATAGATAGATAATTAAATAGATAGATTTAAATTTTGTTTAATTGGTAGAGAGAGAGAGAGAGAGAGAGAGAGAGAGATTTAACATTTTGTCATTAATAAATCATAATTTAAATGAACTTTCTATAATGTTTACAAACTGTGGAATATCAGTATTATATAATATAACCTTGCGATTGTTAAAAGGTCAACGTTGTTGTTTTGTTTTGGTGTTTTGGTGTTTTTTTTATATATATCTTAGTATGAAAAATATTTAACATGGATAATATTGGGTCGTTGTAAATGAGACCAATCCACATACGAGTATAGGTATATGGTAATTACGACAGGTGTTCATCCTGGGCCAAGAAAGATGACATGATTAAACCATTGTCGGTGGCCGGTACCTGAAGTAGGTCTTCTCTCTCTCTCTCTCTCTCTCTCTCTCTCTCTCTCTGTGTGTGTGTGTGTGTGTGTGTGTGTGTATGTGTCTCCGAGTTCGGCCACTTTCCATTGAGAAGGCGGTCCTCTGTGAAGATTTCCCGTTCTTCAGCGCGTCGTTCCTTTGACAACCGCCGCCTTATTGTGACCGGCCAGGTAGGTACAGGTAGGCCGACCATCCTCCCCGGGTCTACCTGTACAGGACGAGAACAGGATGCCAATCTACACGTGGCCCTCTCTCCAGACGGCCGAGAAAACAGGTAATTCTAGCTTATTTCCTGAGTTACATTCCTGCCCGCAGCCAACGCGAGAGAGAGAGAGAGAGAGAGAGAGAGAGAGAGAGAGAGATGCTAAGGAAGAAGATTCGCTGATTTTTCATCATTTAATTACAGTCCTGGCGCTGACAGAGTGACGGTGGGGACTTGGGACACACACACACACACGCATGCACATATATATATATATTGTGTGTGTGTGTGTGTGTGTGTGTGTGTGTGTGTGTGTGTGTGTGTGTGTGTGTGTGTGTGTGTGTGGTGTGTGTGTGAAGCATTCCTTTAGCTCAGTGGATACAGCGCTTCAAACCCCTATCTCCTGATTGTGTTTCGAATCGAGACTTTACCTGTGTTTGTGGGATATTTCCCTGGGTAGTCACACCTCGACTATGTGTTCCAGGTGTAACAAGGTCAAACAAAGAACAAACGCGCATGTATATATATATATATATGTGTGTGTGTGTGTGTGTGTGTGTGTGTGTGTGTGCGTGTGTGTGTGTGTTTGTGTGCGCGCGTCATTCCCCGGTATTTCCCGTGTCTGTCTATCTAAACATCCATATACCTGTCTCTCCGTCCTAATCTTGACGACTTCCCTACCCTCGTCTTACCTTCCCTAAGAAAATAATTCCCCCCCTACGGCCCCGTCGGCCCGCCTCGATCCCGGCCTCTCAATACCATCCCCACCCCCCACCCCCAGAATCCCGGTGTTGTGCACATGACTAAATCCTTTGTCTTTCCGGTGCCTATTTTTTCCGTCTTCTGTCCTTCTGGTGTCGGTGGTGCCAAAGAAGATCAAACCAGTAGGATGTGTCGGTGTACTGACTGGATTTAATCACGACAGAGGTCCCGAAACTCAGTAATATCCAACATCAAGCTTTGGCCAATTCGTCTCGTGGCTTAGCAACGACCTCAAACACCATAGCGGGGGTGGGACGGTTAGGTGTGTGTTTGGGGGAGGGGTGTTTTCTCGATATTGGGAGCCTTTACGTAGATGAATCGCATGATTATGAAGATATTTAGATATTATTAGGTTATTCACGCGTCGTCATTTCGTGTGTTGTCTGTGTACCCGCCGCAAAACTATAAATTTATCTGTTTTATTCTACGGGCGCGCATGCGCATGAGCACGCGTGTAACCTCTCTCTCTCTCGCGCGCACACACACACAAACACACACACACACACACTAAAAATTAGCAGTGGGCTTGGTCACATACCCCCGGCACCTGGGTTCAAACCCCGACCGGATTATATTTGAAGGACGGTTCATCTTTCACTCCGTCTCATTACCTTTGAAGCTCCCTCAGTCGGTTCGTGGTGTGCGCACAAAAGTGGCCCGTAAAACGGATTTCGCGCACAAAAAGGCGCGTCTATAGATCCGTGAACACGAGAGATAGACAGAGATGACTCAATGAGCGTCAACTCGTACGACGTTGGTATCCTCCTCAACGGATAAAATGAGTATGAGTAGAACAGTCGACTCCCGACCGACAGCCAGAACGACAGTCCCATGTCGGATTAATTGATAGCTTTCTAAATAACCGACGTACCGGATTCTCTCCTATACACACGGCGGCGGCAATCCGGAACCCGGACGCCGATCTGACTGGATATCGGAGAACCGATGGGGAGAAAACGCATCTCGCCACCAAAGTCGTCGGGATTAATGTCTATCATAAACGATCGGATTCCGATTTTCTTAAAACATATTCCTCTCCGATCGTCATCGTCTGACCTAGGGCGGGGGGGGGGGGGAATGGGGGACGGCCGTTATTACGAGTCGGTTCTCCGGCCCGGTCGCCGTCGGCGAGGGAGGGATTCCCCGACACCTGGCGCCACCTGTCGTGGGGGCCAGGAGCGGAGTTCCCGATCGTGACTCGTCGTATTACCGTTTTTCGGATTCGGCTGCCGGCCTCCGCGAACCGCCCAAAGACGAATTATTGCCATTAGCGAGGAGAGAAATAATAGCGAGTCTTATTTCCACGATCATTTCGCGTCCGTCCGGATTGAAAACAACCTCGATCACGGACATCATAAAGTCCGGAAATGATGTCAGCACGCTCATCCGTCCAATCAGCGGGCCGGGGTCCGTCCGCGCCTGTGCGCATGTGTGTGTGTGTGTGTCTGTCTGTCTCTGTGTGTGTTTCTCTCTCTCTGTGCGTGCGTGTGTGTGTCTGTGTGTGTGTCTCTCTCTCTCTCTCTGTCTGTCTGTATGTGCGTGTGTGCGTATGTGTGCGTATGTGTGTGCGTGCATGTATGCGCGCGCGAGTTCGTGTGTGTGTCTCGGGGGGTAAGACCCCCCCCCCAACCATCGGCACGGAAATCGTCCTGTGCGGGGAATACTAAGGTAATTAGCCATGTCGACCCAGACTGGTCATTAATTGGTACCGGGCTGGCAGCGGGCGATAATTGGTGCTGTCTCGGCTGGCGTGTCCTCTACAAGTCCGGGGACTGTCGTTTGGCCGTCGACAATAATTATTTGCCGGAGTTCGGTTAAGATGCGTGGCTCGATTGGGCCGACGTCTGGAGCCGAGCTGGTCACTAGACGAGACCAGGTAACGCCGTGGTGGTACAGCTACCTCTACCTATCTACCGGCGTCTACCTGGAAGCTACCGGATGAGAGTGGAGGTCTCCGCTGGCGGGAAGAAAGAAAAAAACATCCCGCACCGACAAAGGATTACCTGAGTTGTAAAGTAGTTCTTCTGGCAGGTGTCGCCACTGTCTGTTAGTTGGCTGGTGTCCGTCTGTTAGTTGGCTAGTGTATGTCTGTTAGTTGGCTGTTGTATGTCTGTTAGTTGGCTGTTGTATGTCTGTTAGTTGGCTAATGTATGTCTGTTAGTTGGCTGTTGTCCGTCTGTTAGTTGGCTGTTGTATGTCTGTTAGTTGGCTGTTGTATGTCTGTTAGTTGGCTGTTGTATGTCTGTTAGTTGGCTGTTGTCCGTCTGTTAGTTGGCTGTTGTGTGTCTGTTAGTTGGCTGTTGTATGTCTGTTAGTTGGCTGTTGTGTGTCTGTTAGTTGTCTTTTGTGTGTCTGTTAGTTGTCTTTTGTGTGTCTGTTAGCTGGCTGTTGTATGTCTGTTAGTTGGCTGTTGTCCGTCTGTTAGTTGGCTGTTGTGTGTCTGTTAGTTGGCTGTTGTATGTCTGTTAGTTGGCTGTTGTGTGTCTGTTAGTTAGCGGTACCAATGTGGTAGTGGTAACAGAGTGGTATCAATGTTAAAGTGGTGTCAGAGTGTTCCCAATGTAGTTGATGGTATCAGAGTTGTACCAATGTGGTTAGTGGTATTAGAGTGGTATCAATGTGGTAGTGGTGTGAGAGTGGTACCAGTGTGGTAGTGGTCTCAGAGTGGTACCAGTGTGGTAGTGGTGTTAGAGTGATACCAATGTGATAGTGGTATCAAAGTGGTACCATTATGGCGGTAGTGTCAGAGTGATACAAATGCGGCAGTGGTGTTAGAGTGGTACCACTTTCTACTGGTAGTTCTGAAAAAAGTGGCAAGATAGCGCGATTAATAGGATTTTTTCTGGTTTTGTCGTTTTGGTCATAGTACCATGATGGTATTTATAGGCTACTGGTACCAATGTGAGAAACAATTGTTGATATCATGGAGATGTAACGGTATTTAACGTGGTATTGATACTTGCCAACGGTTTGGTACTTCACAGCCAGTGCTTTAGTGGAGGGGGGGGGCAGGGTTAGCTTCAACGCCGAGACATCTGGGCGAAGGGATAACTGTCAGGGAAACATCCAAGAAACACAGCTATCACTCGGAGTAGAACCCTGGCCGGGAGATCAGCAGCGCATCGCTCTCTAGCCGCTGCGTGGTACGGTTCTGCGATTATGTGATGATGATGATGATGATGATGATTGATGCTTTACGGCCACTTTTGTGCACATAGTAGACTAAATGGGCCGAGCGACCTCCAAATGTAATGAACCGAAGTCAAAGACGAAACAACCCTCAGCTATGCCCACGCCGAGATTCGAACTGAGGTGGTAGTGATCTGTGGTCCAACGCGCTACCAACTAGACCACGGAGACGCTCCTTATAGTATTACGTAATGTCGTTGGTTCGATGACTGAGTTCCAGGAGTAGAGATGACATAGGCACTTCCGGTTATGACAGAGCCTCTGATCGGGTAGTAACACCGATATTGACGAATGGTGTTGGTGTGACGCACGAACAATGCCAAGGTGTGACGACGACGTGGTCGTGACGAGGGACAGGTGTGACCGACGTCTTGGTGGACCGGTCACATGATCCCAGACCGCTGATCACGATGGTTTATAATGGGCGTCACGACTGGGTTTCATTCTAATGGCATGTCAGGCCCGAAACCACCCCGGTGTGTGTATATTTGGTGAGGAATAGCGGTAAACCACAAGCTACCACTACTCCCTCTGTCGGTCTGTCGCTCACTCACTCACTCACTCACTCACTCACTCACTCACTCACTCACTCACTCACTCACTCACTCACTC
>JAODUP010000145.1:522500-572500 GCA_025642065.1 Paralvinella palmiformis | reverse complement strand
GGGATTCCGTCTCGGGCCGGTCACGCCACCTGGCGAACATCGGATCCTGTACGTGCCGACCAAGACGTCGCTGGTAAGTTTGCATGGCATTTCTACCTCCGTACCTCGGCCGATCCTCCGTGCGATGATCCCGATGAGACTGAGAGCGGAATCGGTGCCAAGTCTGCGGGTGGGCTTTGATGAGATTGATTGGTTGCTATGGTTAATGGGAAGTCAGGTAGCAACGGTCTGACCGTAACCTTGTACGAAAGAAAAGTCATCTTTAGGAAAAAACATTCTCTGTACACCTGTCAATTCGGTGTCACACACACATCCGCACGTACTCGCGCACATACACGCACGCACGCACGCACACACGTACACACACACCTTTACATACTCGAGTGTTTATCTCTCAAATAGTGTTAAAATGGGTCAACGTTACTTTAATAGTATAGCAACAGACCAATGGCGACAAACTTATTTTGTATTTTGAATGAAACATCTATTCTGGTAATTCATGTTTACACATTATTTAACATTAAATTATTGATGGTAAATGTGATGATGACTATGACAATGACAAACACCTATTATTGTCATGCCATGTCAACAACACTGTTGCATTATGGTATTGTCAGGCGTGTAATAATGTTTATAAATCATGCCGCACGATGTCAAGTGATTTATCCCGATTTACGTCTAAACACGTCAGCGCGTTTACACATTACGTCATGATATTTACATATTTACATAACATGTTGCGATGTTATCATGTTATGCCATGTTATGTCAATCATTTTGGGAACATTTTTAAATAATTGATCGGACACCAATTACGCGCAATTTTACCTCTCTTTAACATGTAATCAAAACATTAGAGGATTTGGCGTGTTGTATACATAACTGGGATTTTTTTGGCGAAATAGTATTTTTTAAACCCATAATAACAGCAACAAAAAATCAGCGGCGATGAAAACTCTCACCCAAAAAGTTATGTCACCTGTTATGTCACCTGTACACCTCGTAATATTATTAGTCCAAGATATGCCGTGATCGTAATCGATATGCAATTATTTTCTCCTCTCGAGTACCTTTCTATTACTGACGCCTTTTAGAGTAAGATTTGTGGACATTTTCATGAATAAAACAATCTTGTTTAAAATAAAACTGCCAACAGATTAACATGTCTTATTATCGATGATCTCTGTTGTTACATAATCGATTATCCATTGCAGTAATCGCTTCTCCGGAGTTATCCCCGCGGGCTCTGTCCCGTGTACAGCCCCGACCCATAATAATTCAATGTGCGTGCGTGTGCTCTCTCTCTCTCTTCTCTCCCCTCTCTCTCTCTCTCTCTGTATGTATGTGTGTGTGTATGTGTGTGTGTGAACGTGTGTGTGTGTGTGTGTGTGTGTGCCTCTCTCTCGTGTGTGTTTGTTTTTATGCGCGTTAGGGTCCCAGTCTAAAGATTACCTTACCTGTCTCTTATCACCTGCTTATTTACCTGCCGGCCGATCGTGCCATTGTCTAATTCGCACCAACTTAGGCTCGTACACATAGTCTCTCCCCACCCCTCTCTCTCTCACACACACACACGCGCGCACACACACACACTCTCTCTCAAATGCACGCACACTCACAAGCGCGCGCGCACACACACACGCACACACAATCAAAGATAGAGTGAGAGAGAGACAGACAGAGAGAGAGAGAGAGAGAGAGGAAGAGAGGGGACATACGCCACACGACGGGACGTAATATTGTAAACCCGGTCCTACAGCCTGTAGAAGGGGGATATTGCCAGCCGCCAACATCTCAAGCTGCTCGCCACAAAAGCTACCCCCGTCATCGGCCCAAAGGCTCCCCCTCCCACCGACCGACCAGAAAGCAGCCAAACGAATTATATTTCAATCGGCGACCAGCCTTTCATTACCTTACCAGGATGGGGCGAACGGACCAAAACCGGATTGGCCCCCGACCGGACGGACGGACCGACCGACGGACGAATGGACCGGCGGGGCGGTCTGCCCCGCCGCCGTCAGTGGTGCTGCAGCGTCGACGGCTGCGGTGTGCGGGGATTAGGCCGCGGGTTTATGGCTCGGACCCCTACTGGCCACATGTTGACGCCGACCGGCTTACCGACAAATCATATTAGTAGCCATGGGGCCTCCAGCTCTGTCATCAAGTCTGCTTAGTGTGCTAACAAGCGAACTGTTCCATCTCTTTCGGGCTCTCTTCGGGGTCTGCCTGGCTTAGCTACCGTGTGTGTGTGTGCGTGTGCGTGTGTGTGTTACAAGTAGCCGTAAGCCCACGCGAGGACTCGGCCAAAAAGAAAGAACCCGGGAAGGAAGCGGTGGCTGGTCGCTGAAGCCGAGAGTATAATGTACTCTGTGATAAAAAGAAAACTTCTTACCGTGGCCCGGAGGGCAGATTCGGCGGGTCTGTCTCTCTCTCTCTCTCTCTCTCTCTGTGTGTGTGTGTCTCTCTCTCTCTCTATCTCTCTCTCAGACACTCTCCTCCCTCTCTCTGTGTGTGTGTGTGTGTGTGTGTCTCTCTCTCTCTCTCTCTCTCTCTCTCTATATATATATATATATATATATATATATATATATATATGTCTCCCTCCCTCTTCTCTCTTTCTCTGTGTGTGTCCCTGTGTGCGCGTGTATGCGTGTGTGACGCCCACTAGTCTGGGCGTACTAACTAAAGTAGCCCGACACGATAAGACTTTCCGTCAGGACGCGTTACGATCACTGACAGGACATCCACACTTAGAGACTAGATCCAATAACCACATAGGTAGTTAAGGTAGTTAGGTAGTGAGCTAGATAGGCAGTTCGGGAGGAGGAGGGGTGGTGGATGAGGCGGGTGGTTGGTTGGTTAACTGTTAGGTAGGTGGGCAGACTGAAGGAGCCTAGACGCGGGCCACGTTAGAAGCTGGATATGACAGTAGACTGATAGAAGATGCTCCCTAGGATGGTACCACGTTAATGATCCGCCAGGTCTCTGCCCACTTCAACGGCGACACCTTTGCGTGGAACTCGAACGATTCTGGAGCGACCTGTCAGCCACTCGGCGGACGCTTGCTGAAAAGCCCCCTGGGCTTACCTGGCCTTACCCTCGTAGGCCGCCTCAGGTGTGGCAAATTAGACACCTGAGTGTATTCATTAGAAGCCCAATCTCCCCCGACAGCTACGGCCCAAACTACCGGTCGTCAGATGCGAGTTCTCGGTGGGACACAGACACACACGCAGACACACGCAGACACACACACGCGCGCGCACACACACACATTGACACGTCGTCTCTATCCCTCCCCCTCTCTTTCCCTCTCCCATCTTCTTATCTCATTCCGGCTCCCCCTCCCTCTCTATCCCGTCTTTCCCTCTCTCTCTCTCTCTCTCTCTCTCTCTCTCCCCACGGCTCCAGATTACGCGGTGGGCCACAGAAAAGCGACACAACGCTATCAGGTAGACGAGAATTACCTGGCCGCACTTCTAATTCCCGACCTCGACGAACACCAAAGAGACAGTGAGCTCTCCGTGTGGGATCTCCTAGCCCGCGCCTGTCCTTTGTCTGTTCGCGGCTCATCACGAGCCACGCACATACACGCATGCACGCACATAAACACACACACACACAATCATACACGCACGTACGCATACACGCACGCATACACATACACAATAAAACACGCACGCACGCATACACAACACATATGAGTACCGGACACACGAGTAGGCAGGGCTCTACCACGGCCCAGCCACGCCAGGTGAGCGGACGGTGATGGGCAAATTTTCCCTCATCAGCCCACCTAAGAAGGGGCTTTAAACCGGCAGGTAACACGAAGACCGGGGCGCTCGTTAGAGACACCGCGCTCTTACCTGGTCAACACTTATTGGCTGGCTACTGTGTCTGAAACGGGGACATCCACCCCTCTCCACCCCCACCCACCGCGAGAGTCGGCCGCATCCGTGGTATTTACTAGCTGGGCAAAACGAAACTCTAACAAAAACCGAAACACGTATACACCTACCTGGCTGCGTGGACCGGTAGAGAAAAAGACGGACGGACGGACGGACGGTCAAATCATATGTTGTTGTCTGAAAGAGGACAAATTCAGTTCGTCTGATGTAGCCAGAGAAGGCTACAATCACGAGACAAAAAGGTGATCTCTCGCCAAAACTTGCACGTGGATTGGTCACATTAACACCTGGCGGTAGAGCTTTGTGGCGCGAGCGTGGCCTGTCACGTGGCGATAAAAGGCGAATCTTACATTAAATGTGTCTGAGGCTAATAATGTAGAATTTAGAATTATGACGAACCCGGGAAGGAAAAACGGATTTTTTTCTCTCTTCTGGCCCACGCGAGGTGTCTTTAACCTGTGACAGCAAACACGCGTGAGTGAGTGAGTATGTGTGAGTGAGTATGTGTGAGTGAGTGAGTGAGTGAGTGAGTGAGTGAGTGAGTGAGTGAGTGAGTGAGTGAGTGAGTGAGTGAGTGAGTGAGTGAGTGAGTGAGTGAGTGAGTGAGTGAGTGAGTGAGTGAGTGAGTGAGTGAGTGAGAAAACTTACAGACCGATTGACAGACACACATTTTTCTGTTATAATCATCATATAGCCAGATCTCTCACGATAGATCTCAGACTGTACCCAGTGAGTGGACTTCGTAACTAGACCCAGTGAGTGGACTTAGTAACTAGACCCAGTGAGTAGGCTTAGTTACTAGACCCAGTGACCGAGATCATTGATAAGGTTCAGTGACATTTGTCAGTATGATTGATGTCAACACAGTCACAAGTCAGTTACAATAGTTACTATATTAAAATTATTGGCAACGGATAGAATTGTTTAGTATGTCTACACAAGCGGGCGCTCACACACACAGACACACACACACACACACACACACACTCTCACACACACACCAGGGACTGGTGAGACATTACACATGTCTCAGCAAGAAAAGTCGCCACTCTGGATTCAGTCCCCCCTATTTACAATTATTTTTTTTTAAATCAGTTTGGAGTTAATTGTTGTTTGAATGAAAGTATAACACCTGTGCCAGCGCCTTAACTATCTTTATAAAACACACACACACACACACACACACATTCTAATAACAATATCTTTTATTACTATGACTAGTCACTCTTTGGTAGCGCGCTGGATCATAGATCACTACCACCCGTGTTCGAATCTCCGCGTGGACATATCTGAAGGGTGTTTCATCTTTGACTTCGGTTCATTATCTTTGGAGGTCGCTCAGCCCATTTAGCCTACAATGTGCACAAAAGTGGCCGTAAAACATCAATCATCGTCTTCATCATCATCTGGTCAAATATTTTTAAAAAATCGCCTTTTTGGTGTGAGTCTGTTAGTAAGCCTGTTTATAAATATAAATTTTGATTTGGTCACCACGTGGCTAATTAATTATACGCCAGAATATGCACGCAAACAGCGGTGATGCTGCGCACGCAACATAATTAAATTATACCTAAACGGACAGATACTGATAACATCAGAAGACGATCGAAAGAAACTAATATACATAAGATTAACTATATAAGGCACTCGATTGTTGACCTGGATCCGAATTACTCCGTGCAAACAAATGTTTTAAACTGTCTTTTTAATAGTATCATAATTTTGATCGTATTATAATAACAATTAATCTTATCCATAATTCTTAGTAGGAATTGTATATTGAGGCGTAGAATGGAAAATATCTTTGATCGTCTGAAATATCAAGATATACATTTGTAAACACCAACTGACAGTGACCACACGCATATAGACATGCACGCACGCACGCACGCACGCACACGACTAACATCACTTAGATATATTATGTATAATATCTTTGAAAGAAAAGAACTCGCCAATATATATATACATATATATATATATATATTGTCAGATCACAGAGAAATGTTCACGGCTAATTACACATATCGACTCAAACACGTCCACCCCCGCCCCATTCACATCATGGTGAAATTTAGTTTGGTGTATGACTAGGATTAGTACACTTACCTATAGCGCCATATATATATATATATATATATATATATATATATATATATATATATATATATATATCGTTTAGTCTTTATACTGATGCCATCCTGAAATTCAGAATATGTGTAGAATTAAACATCCTATAGACACATACATTACTGGGCATCAATCCCACAATCTGTAGGTTTGTGGTGTACTGCGCTACTATTTCTACCATATATATATATATATATATATATATATAGTGTGTGTGTGTGTGTGTGTGTGTGTGTGTGTGTGTGTGTGTGTGTGTGTGTGTGTAATCTTTCGTGCTATTTTATCTGTTAATCATCATTTTTATAATACCTGTCATCAACCACATGAACTTTGTGTTTTCCATTTAATCAACAAACGATAAATATACATCATCCTAAACGTTTTCTTTTATTAAACCGATTTACTATCTGATCATTAATGTTTTATTGTTCATCACATCCGCAACACGTGATACGTCAAATCCATCTTGCCGGACAGTACTCTTTAATCTTTGACCTTTCCCTCCGACGTATTGACTCCATCTTATGCCCCGAACTTTATATAATAATTTCTAGTTCGGCAGGATTTTTTTTTTTGGGGGGGGGTCTTAATTAGGAAGGAAAACAAATCGTCACCAGGGAAATGTTTTGTGTCGCATCCCGATGTACGTACTCGTTCACGTGATATACTACGTCATTGAATCTCGGGATCTCTTCGAAATTTCCGATGGATATATACGAACGTCGAGATTATCTTTCCATGTACACGCGAGGCGAGCGGATTGGTTGATTGTGTGTGTGTGTGTGTGGGGAGGGTGTTTTCTGTAAATGCTTTTTTTGGGGGGGGTTTCTTCTCCCGTCCCCCGTCGGGATCCGAACTGACCAGGAAGACAGCGGCCCATCCGGCTGCGGACCCGCTCCCCCCCCCCCGGGGGCACGGGCCGGGGGGATACAATGGCCGGTCCCCGCTAACGAGCGCAATCTGTTTGTGAGCGTTTACACCAGACGCGAGGTCGGTCTAATGGAGTGATATTAGCCTCTTGACAAAATCGTCCACTTACTCCGCCATTTTCTTCTCCGTCACGTCATTTCCTTTCCTTGCTCTAACCGCATTCATTTCGGTCGTCGGTCGGTCGGTCGGTAGGGTCGGTCGGTCAGTCAGTCAGTCGGTCCATCTTGACCGAGTGGAGAAGACGGTATTTTAGTTGGTCGGTTGATGCTATCAGCTGCCTCTCTCTCTCTCAAACTCTCTCACTCCTCCCCCACTCCCCCCACCCCCTCTCCTCGTCCCTCTCTAGGTACGGCGACCTGTAAAACACACTTAGCTTGTCATCAGGTATGGGAACCACTCGTGTGCGCGTTGTTCGAGAGAATGTCTCCGTATGTGTATCTACGCGCCTGTATGATTGCGCCTTAACGCATGCATTGCTGTTTTCGTCTGTCCGCCCATCTGTCTGTCTGTCTGTCTGTATGTCCGTCTGTCTGCATGTTTCTGTCTTTGTTGTAGTAACTGTATGTCCGATTTCTGTCTGTCTCTCCGTCTATATTTCTTTGTCTTTGTCTGTCTGTCCATCGACATCTATGTAGGAACTGTTCACGGCGTTTCTATGTCTCCCTCCATGTCCGCCTGTCTGTCCGTCCGTCCGTCCGTCTGCCTGTCTATTAACTTTTAGTTTTTCTCTGTCTAATTTGTTCAGGACATTTCTGATGTGTTTTCGACTTTCGCCGTTGGTCTCTCTTTGTTTATATCTGCCTGTCTGTCCGCGTATATGTCTGATCTGTCACTTCTCTCTCTCTATGTCGCGCCTGTCTCTTGTCTGTCTGGGACGTGACCTGTCTGTCTGTCTGTCTGTCTGTCTGTCTGTCTGTCTGTCTGTCTGTCTGTCTGTCTGTCTGTCTGTCTGTCTGTCTGTCTGTCTGTCTGTCTGTCTGTCTGTCTGTCTGTCTGTCTGTCTGTCTGCATGTTTCTGTCTTTGTTGTAGTAACTGTATGTCCGATTTCTGTCTGTCTCTCCGTCTATATTTCTTTGTCTTTGTCTGTCTGTCCATCGACATCTATGTAGGAACTGTTCACGGCGTTTCTATGTCTCCCTCCATGTCCGCCTGTCTGTCCGTCCGTCCGTCCGTCTGCCTGTCTATTAACTTTTAGTTTTTCTCTGTCTAATTTGTTCAGGACATTTCTGATGTGTTTTCGACTTTCGCCGTTGGTCTCTCTTTGTTTATATCTGCCTGTCTGTCCGCGTATATGTCTGATCTGTTCAAGACGTTTCTCTGTTCTATGCCTGTCTGTCTGTCTGTCTGTCTGTTTGTCGCCACCGTCTATGTGTGATTGTCTGTCTGTCTGTCTGTCTGTTTGTCTGTCTGTCTGTCTGTCTGTCTGTCTGTCTGTCTGTCTGTCTGTCTGTCTGTCTGTCTGTCTGTCTGTCTGTCTGTCTGTCTGTCTGTCTGTCTGTCTGTCTGTCTGTCTGTCCTTACCGTCTGTGTCTGACCCGTTCACAATGTCCAGTCTAAGTAGAAGGTAGGATGTCTGAGAGCTGGCCGACGAGAGAGAGAGAGAGAGAGAGAGAGAGAGAGTAGAACCTCATTCAGGTTCGCTATCCGTCGCCTTGAGGAACAGGGCAATTAGAACGCACGCGACACTGCCAACATCTAGACAGGCCATGAAGGTCAGCTCAAGGGCAGAGCTACTAGGCTCGGACACTGTAACAACCGAACAGGGAAGGGGGTTAGCTGGCCAGGGGCGTAGCCACCAGCCTAGGACGCTGAAACAACACGCCGATCTAAAACCCTCTCTGTAATGATCGCACTACCACCATCTTTACCATCATCGACATCATCGTCTTTATCATCATCAACTTCATCATCTTTACCATTATCAACATCATCATCTTTACATCACCAACATCAGCGTCTTTACCATCATCAGTATCATCATCCTTACCATCAGCACTACTAACATCTTTACCATCACCAACACCATCATCAACACCATCATCAACATTACCATATTTACCATCATCAACATCATCATCTTTACCATCATCTACATCATCGTCTTTACCATCATCAACATCACCATCTTTACCATCAGCACTACTACCATCTTTATCATCATCAACATCATCATCTTTGCCATTATCAACATCACTATCTTTACCATCATCACCAACATCATCACCAGCACCATCAACACCACCATCAATATCATCATCAACACCATCATCGCCACAACTCTTTGCCATCATCTTTACCATCATCTTTACCATCATCACCACCATCATCTTTATCATCATCAACACCATCATCTTTACCATCATCTTTACCATCATCACCAATTGGAGATTTAAGAAGAGTTCATCTCTTCTCCATCCAGAAAACCATCTCCATGTGTCGTAGAATAAAGATGGATTTCGTTAACAACACATCCCCCCCCACATACTCTCTATTGGAGTTTGTGAGTGATCCCGATGTTTGTATTTCCGGATCATCGAGCCAACTGGTAACGATCTTGAATAGCGATTACTAAATTATTATATAGAAAAGTGTATACACGAAATAAGTAACAAACAACATCATCATCAACAACAACAACAACAACAACAACAATAACAACAAGAACAACAACAACAAATAAACAAAACAAAGATAAAATAAAACATGAAACAGGTGAAATGATATAAGTTGTTATATATATCTGCGTCTACATATATATATATATATATATATATATATATGGGTGTGTGCGTGCGTGTGTGCGTGTGTGTGCGCGTG
Organism: Paralvinella palmiformis; assembly: GCA_025642065.1. Classification (NCBI taxonomy): domain Eukaryota; kingdom Metazoa; phylum Annelida; class Polychaeta; order Terebellida; family Alvinellidae; genus Paralvinella; species Paralvinella palmiformis. The sequence goes on along the minus strand of JAODUP010000145.1, from coordinate 562,714 downwards.
TGTGTGTTCATACATATGTATATATATCTATGTACATGTTTGTGTGTACCTATAATATTATTGTTATAACAGGGCGAAGAAGAGTCGCAAAGAAGCTACAAACGTGTGGCCATCGTAGAAGACTTCTTCCGTATCATCTACAGTGTCCATGTGGAGATGGACGGTAGAGGAGGTAAACACGCCGGACAGAAGCGTACATATAGAGCGGTCAGTAAATAGTATTGTTATTGTAGGGTACGATATTAGTCTTGCCCCCCCCCCCGTCTCTCTCTTATATATTAATAAGGGCGTTTCAGTAGCAAAATCGGTAGAGCACATAACCACAAATGTACTCGGCTAAGTTCGAATCGGATTGATTGCTGGGTATGTTGAACGCTTCAATGGAGTGTCGCCCCTCAGTCACATATCTCAAGGTGTGAATATTACGGATGTTAAATAAAGCACTCACTCACTCACTCACTCACTCACTCACTCACTCACTCACTCACTCACTCACTCACTCACTCACTCACTCACTCACTCACTCACTCACTCACTCACTCACTCACTCACTCACTCACTCACTCAATCACTCACTCAATCAATCAATCAATCAATCAATCAACCAACCAACCAACCAATCAAACAATTACTCACCGCTTTTATACACAGAAGACTAAATATGACTTGAATGTAATTAAATAAATGAATGGAAAATATTTGAAATTAAGAAATCATTTATTACAACCTGAAATAACCTCCTGTACACAACAGTACAGCAGTACTTCTTATGTGTGTGCGTGCGTGTATGTATGTATATATATATATGTGTGTGTGTGTGTGTGTGTGCGTGTGCGTGTGAGTCACCGTGTGTATATATGTGCGTGCATCTTAGCAACTGGGTTGGTCAAAGGTCAAATTTAAGTATCGGCATCAGCCCACGTGTCAACAAGAAAGAGAAGAATGTCGGTTTGGATTATCGACAAGGATTCGTCAATTATACCGAATATTCTCTGGTGTCTGGTCGGTGAAAATAAGAATATATTGCGTCTGTATTTGTTTATCAGTTGAAATATATTTGTAACTGGTCAATAATCCTAATTTAACAATTACAGCGTCCACGTGGCCAGAGTTGCCGAATTCTCGTTATTGTCGATCAAATCTGCGTAAACAATTTCTGGTATTTAGCTATATGGCTGAAAGATAACGTGTCCTCAAAATATTGGGAGTCCTGTACTCATATATGACGTTAGTTAGGCAGAGGTATACTGGAAATAAATGAAATAGTTGATAAACCCTATAGGTAATCTAACATCAGCTAAACGAATAAGGGAATATATCAGCATAGAATATATATATATATATATATATATATATATATAAGAGAGAGAGAGAGAGAGAGAGAGAGATAAAGGTTGGAAACGGGTAATTACTAAATTTATTTATGTAAGTAATTAACATTACTACGTCTGGACCCCCCCCCTCCATATTGCGGGATACAAATATTATATTGATTGAGTACGAAGAACTGGCCAGTTGGCGGCATCCATCAAGGTTTAACTGTCACCAGTCTCATCAACCTGACCTACAGTGAGCCAGGTTTCTCCGTCAAAAGCATCCTCATTCTAAACCCGCATTTAGCCAGAAGTCCCACGCCAATTCGTCCCTACCGGTGTACGCCACGTTGTCCCGTACTTGACTGGGTTTAGTGGTCCCGTACCCGGTGGTCTTTTCTCCACACTTAGCGAGGTTTATCTGTCGTAGGTCTGATAATCCCGTCGTATACCTGCCAGATTTACCTGTTGGAGACCGCTCCATTCTGTGCGGCATCCAGCTATATAGTGTGTCTTCCCGAGACCTATTCTGCCATCCTGTCCTGTATCGAACAAAATGTCTACAAGTCACCTACAGCCCGGTTATAGACCAGACCCGTGCGAGTTTACCTGTTAGAAACTTCCCCCGTACGACCCTCTGTGAAGGAAGATGCTCCGTTTCTTGACTTACTGGTTTTCTTTCACATTTTGCCAGGTTCGTCTGGCTGAGTGAGGACTAGTCATCCTGTCCTACACGCGCCTAGTCAGTTTTACCTGTCTGAAGACTAGTCGCCGTGTCCCACACCTGGCCGGATTTACCTGTCCGAGGCCTCGTCATCCTGTCCCATACCTGGTCAGATGTATCTGTCCAGAGCTTCATCAGCTCGTCCCAAACCCGGTCAGATTTACCTGTCCGAGGCCTCGTCAACCTGTCCAGTACCTGGCCAGTTTTGCTTGTCCGGGGCCTCATCATCCTGTCCAATTCTGGTACAATTTGGTCTGTCTAAATACGACGTGGAACCCCTGCCGGCGTCATGGTAACGCTATGTGCTGCCGTCATGATGAAAAGACCGTGTCTTATTTATTGGGCTTCAGCAGCCGAATGAAGCCATACCTAGAGCGAGATGTGGTCCCGGAGCCCGCGATACCCCCGGCTACAAGTCTCTCTTTCTCTCTCTCTCTCTCTCTCTCTCTCTCTCTCTCTCTCTCTCTCTCACTCTCTGACTAACTGACTCTCTATCTATCTATCTATCTATCTATCTATCTATCTATCTATCTATCTATCTATCTATCTATATCTATCTATCTATCTATCTATCTATCTATCTATCTATCTATATATCTATCTCTATCTATCTATCTATCTATCTATCTATATATCTATATATCTATCTATCTATCTATCTACCTACCTATCTACCTATCTATCTCTCTACCTGTTTCTTAGACGAACCAAACAAATGTCTTGTCTTCACACACACACACACACACACACACACACACACACACACACACACACACACACACACACACACACAAACACACACAAGAGAGAGAGAGAGAGAGAGAGAGAGAGCGAGAGCGGGAAAATGTTGGGTTCTTATCTTTGATACATAAATATGACATTTCAGAGGGAAAATATGGTATGACCTTGGTTTGTATGGGAAGGTCAAACTCGGCTAGTGGTCGAGGAAAGACGCTGATGGGACACAGAAACTCGGACAAGCTTTCTCTCTCTCTCCCCTCTCTCTCTCTCTCTCTCTCTCTCTCTCCCACACACACACACACTATACAATGTTAGCTATGGCCATATAGAGAGTCGGTTTGAAATAACAAGCTTATGGCTCATTACGTCATGTTCTGAGAATGTCCCAAACCGAAAATATCATCTTCTCCCGCTGGGGGGGGGGGGAGTTGATCGTAGTGTGTAGCTGAAGTACGGGGTGGGATAGAGGGGGGGGGTCGATTGGTGGGGCGTACGACGCCCGGTTTGTACCGAGTTATCGGCTTTGGGGTGTCGCGGCTGTGGGTGATGGGTTGAAGGTGGGTGATGGGTTGAAGGTGGGTGAAGGGGCGGGGATAGGGTATCGTATATACCACGCCCATATAGTCATCGATAAGTGGACTGGAATATCGCTAGTAGGGGATGGGGGGGGGAGTAGTCCGGGGAGGAGTAATGAGCGGTCGATAGACGGCCCGGGGGTTCAGCTCATTGGGTCCACTAGACCATCATACTACGGGACCAGTCCTCCACTTTCGCAGGATTAGGTATCAGTAAACGATTTCTGTTCTAATATGATAGTTTCTGGGACAACCTAGCTAAGTCTACCAGATAACCTAGCTGAGTTTACTAGACAACCTAGCTAAGTTTACCAGACAACCTAGCTGAGTCTACCAGACAACCTAACTAAGTCTACCAGACAACCTAGCTGAGTTTACCAGACAACCTAACTAAGTATGCCTGACAACTTAACTTAATATACCAGATAACCTAAGTATACCAGACAACCTATGTATACTGGACAACCTAACTAAATATACCAGACAACCTAAGTATACCAGACAATATAACTAAGTATGCCTGACAACCTAACTAAATATACCAGAAAACCTAACTAAATATACCAGACAACCTAACTAAATATACCAGACAACCTAACTAAATATACCAGACAACCTAACTAAATATACCAGACAACCTAACTAATATACCAGATAACCTAACTAAATATACCAGACAATCTAACTAAATATACCAGACAACCTAAGTATACCAGACAGCCCTAAGTCTAGTAGATCACTTAAGTATGTGGATATAACTAACTTGTTATCTGGATCGAAATATCTTATAGACTACAACTAAAGACCATCTGGATCCTCGACTCCAGACGACATCATTAGGTCCACTAGACCATCTCGTCTGGTCATATAGACCACCGTGCTAAGTCTACAGGACCAATCCCCGAAGTCCAACCGCTAACTCCTCTAGGTCTATATTATACCTAGCCCGAGAATCAATCAATAGTTATTATAGATCTGTATGGGACACACCTATATCAGTTTGTAACATCGCCAAGATAATAGCTCTATCATTTGGTAGGAGGTGTGTACGTGTGCGTGTTCGTGTATGTGCGTGCGTGCGCATGTGCGTGCGTGTGTCGGCGGGGCGGTTGTCGGATAAGGTAAAACTATCGTGTAATCAGTATAATAGCGTAGAGGTTCCGTTTTGTGGGTCATTACTGTTGACAGTGTTGTTGGTGATTACAAATCATGGCCTCGCTGATTAGTGACTTGTGACGCCCTCTGGGGTGGTTCCCGTCAGCACACACCCCTCATCGTCCTCTTGTCGGTCGGGCCGTCCTCGGGGGCCTCCATCTACCACCAAGTCATCCGAACGGACCCCCCCCCAGCATGACCAACATCATCACCGCCTTCATCACCTTCATCGGCTCATCTTACCTGTCCTCGTCCCATTTTACAGGTGACGTCCTATACCGGTCATCACCTGTGAGCTGATATCGGAAACGAACATCATTCCCAATGGACTCGGGCCGATATCGATCGGACACCTCTACAAGCCCAGCCCAGCCCAGTCCAGCCCAGCCCATGCCCGGGCCAGTCCAGCCCAATCCAGCCCAGCCCAGTCCAACCCAGCCCGACCCAGTCTAGCCCGACCCGGCCCAGCCTAGTCTAGCCCGGGCATGTCCAGCCCAGCCTAGTCCAGCCCAGCCTAGTCCAGCCCAGCCCAGTCCAATCCGGCCCAGCCCGACCCAGTCCAGTCGGGCCCGGCTCAGTCCAGCCCAGAGTTATATTTATCAATCATTCTATCCTCGTCCAGCCCAATGACCATTCCGATATAAACGATATTAATGATATCCTTAGCAAATGAGATAGCTATATGACATCCTTCACTTTAAGCCGAGTGTTGTCGAGCTGTAACCGTTTACTCCAGGTACAATGATGACACATTGATGACACATTGATGACCCCGGAGAGTTCTTTCACTATGGCCGCCATCCAGAGCCCGGGGTAAGATTTCAAGTTTTCAGCAGCCTCGCCGACTTACGGGCGCACGAGGTCTCGGCGGGTGGCCGCTCGGGTGGTGGTGGTGGGTAGTTCGGGCGGATGGTTGGATGTTTGGAGTCCGGCCGAGCGCTATATACATACACCTGTACGTTGACGAGGGCAATACGCGTGCTGGCTTCTCGCATCTGCCCTACAGGATTGGGTACCCGACAAACGTCGCTCCCTACCTGGAGCACGCGAATATAACGATTATTTTCGGGGGGGGGGGGAGAATTGTGGGTGGATCCCGAGCGGGGGCAACGGAGTTCAATTAGCGATAAAATACATCACACCTCGCCAGGGCGGCGTCGTCACCGGCAGGTCTGTGAATTCTGACAGGTGTGTGTGTGTGTTTATGTTGGCGTGTGTGTGTGTGTTTATGTGTGCGTGTGTGTGTTTTATGTTACATATAATAAATGGGCTCAGGTTTTCGTGATGTTTATAATTCTTACAGAATTATGATCAAACGACTACTACCTAAATAGAAAACAAATTTTATATATTAGTACATATATAACGCAGCTATAACAGGAAATAAAGCATCTATATCAGTACATATAATATCTATTATGATAATTCTTTCACTCAGCCACAAGGGGTGTGTGTGTGTGTGTGTGTGTGTGTGCGTGTTTGTGTGTGTGTGTTAGATGGGCTCTATCTGTCGGCTCGCTGATATATGCCATAAGCCGAACAGGTAGTGCCGAAATTAGTATTGCCGGTTCAGAGTTCGGTTCAAATGTCGGCTGTGGACGAGGAACTATTACGTGCAGATCCGTGGAACACCGTCCGGGCGATGATTGGTGTTTTACGGCCATTTTTGTGCACATGGTAGGCTAAATGGGCCGAGCGACCTCCAGAGGTAATGAAGCGAAGTCAAAGACGAAACAACGTTCAGATATGCCCACGCCGAGATTCGAACTCAGGTGGCAGCGATCTGTGATCCGACGCGCTACCAATTAGACCAGAGTCTGGAGCACATTGAATGACGACGATCCGTGATGGATAGGTCATTATACTCCATTAAAAATATACGGTATCCGGAAAACTGAAGGAAGTTTTCCGGATTTTGACATCGTGTGTGGCGAGTAAGGAGTCAATACTAATTCCAATAACGGAGTTCTGGCCAAGTTCCGGAGTTCTGAAACTATGGTCACTTGGAATAATCCGGCCTACTGCTCTAAGGGGATGAATGGCTCCCTCGCCGGGCCCACTTTAATTAATGGACAATTCGGTTTAACCGACGCTGATTGAACGAGCCTTCGACGCATACGAATTTTAGCGCTGAAAACGATCTCGACGAACACCTGCTTTATGGAATCTCCTACGGTGTTCCTTATAAACACCGGAACCTATATATACCAATCGCCTGATAGACTGTTCCGGCGCTGGTTTAGTTTAGCTTCAGCGCTGATGTGACCTGGGGCACATGACTGGGAGGATGCAGGCTCTCTCACTCACTCACTCACTTACTCAGTCACTCGGTGAATAAAACATCCAACAAACAAAGACAAAGCTGTGGTTTGAACCCATGGACGGGCGATTGTCAATGCTGCGTGCTAATAGCCACACCACGAGAGCGACCTGAGCGTATGAAGATCTACCGCGGGTGGCAGTTTAATACAGGTTTGCCGTATTTAATCTGTCTGCATCTGTCCAAACTCGGTTGGTAGCTTAATACAGGTTTACCGTATTTAGTCTGTCTACATCTGTCCAAACTCGTCTGTTAATTGGTTGAACGCACGCAAGTAAGGAACTACCATTACAATCATTTATTCACATATATATATATATATATATATATATATATAAAGAGAAAGAGCGAAAGAGGGGTGAGCGGGGGCTATCCATGCGCGTAAAGGCGGCTGCGCGCGCACCAGTGCACCCTCCCCTCTCTGCAACATAATATTTATTACAAAAGGCGTAAATATACTTTCCCATAGATATATTCCTCATACACACTCTGATGAGGACATACACACGCACGCACGCACGCATACACACACTTACTCACGCACGCACGTACGCACGCACATACATCATCAAACTTGAAAGAAAGCTGAGTATATTTGAAGATGCGCTTAAACTAATTTATATTATTATCAACTTAAATGAGACAACACTCGACGTCCCGATCGATAGGCGTTAATTAAAGAGCATCTTCGGACGTTACATTATCTGGGACCATGTCCCGTACGAGTACATCCGACCGCGTACAAGCAGGAGCAGCGCGTACACGGCGAGTACAGGGAGTACAGACAGTTGCTCACCCGGACAGTTGCTCACCAAGCAAATGAAAAAGTGTACACTTGCTCACCAGTGAATTTTTAATGAGAGAAAAAGTTAATTTGTAATAAAAAAAATTACAGAATTTTTAATTCAGAAATATATTTCTTAGTATCCTATTACCTACATAATTATTGGGATGAATATTATCAATTATTAGGGCATTAAACTTCAGCGTGATAAATATTATATAATTCTTATAACCATTGGACCATATCAAATTGTCACCCCCTTTTATATAACTAAATATATATATATATATATATATATATATATAATGTCATCAAAACCAAATAAAACACTTTGGCCTTTTAATCCTACATCTAATTCCTGAAAAAGCTTGAAAGTTAGTTTAACCCACTTTAGGGGGTTTATCTCAACCCGGATTAAACCTGGGTTTAACACAGAGGGTGGGTTAAACCTGGGTTTAACACAGAGGGTGGGTTAAACCTGGGTTTAACACAGAGGGTGGGTTAAACCTGGGTTTAACACAGAGGGTGGGTTAAACCTGGGTTTAACACAGAGGGTGGGTTAAACCTGGGTTTAATACAAAGGGTGGGTTAAACCTGGGTTTAATACAGAGGGTGGGTTAAACCTGGGTTTAATACAGAGGGTGGATTAAACCTGCCAACTCTGATTAATAGTTGAAATTAAATAATTATTATTTTAATGATATTATTTTATTTTATTAATATAATTATGTGCATTTTTTCTCATTATAAATTCACTGGTGAGCAAATGTCCGGGTGAGCAAGTGTCCTACACCCGAGTACAGCGATGATTCTCGGTGTACTATCCGACGGACGGGGGCCGGGGGGGCTGTTTTATCGGGGAGGTGGGCTGTGAACCTTCCTGTCCGAGAGGCGAATTGTTTCCCGATGAGAGAAGCATCTCGACTAATGGGACAATCTATTTACTGTCCCTCGTCGACAATCGGGCTATTATCGGCGGGTTTTAGGAGCAGGTGAGGCGAGCCACCATCCCGCCATCTCGCGCTCCCGCCTATCGATTGTCACCGGCTCATCACACACACACACACACACACACACACACACACACACACACACACACACACACACACACACACACACACACACACACACACACACACACACAGGTGTTCTCTTTGTACCTGTATAGCGAGTGCCGCCTCGGACGGCGTCCGCTTCATCTGGCAATATACGCGGGTTTTGATGTGTCCATAATGGTAGTAGCTCGGCCCATTGGGCAGACCACATTAAATGTCCACCCATTACAGGTGTATCGTCCGTCGAATGAGACCGCCGCTGTCGCCGTTGCCCACCGCATTCCGAACGAACGGTCACCCACCCACCCATCCACCACCCACGGCCGAGCAGCCAGCCAGCCGACCACCCAACCACCGACCAACCCTCCCCACCCACCCGATCGGATTCGTCGGCCATCCCCGATCGACCGACCGACTGACTGACCGACCGACCGACCGACCGACCGACCGACCACTACGTCGATGTAATGGATACGCCGAACTTTTCGTCAAGGTCACCGAAAGCGTCAAGGTCAAAGTTTGAACGATGACATTGACGGCGATGACCAAGTTATGGTGACGATGTGTTATAAGTGAATGTTTTTTTAATTACTCTCTCTCTCTCCCGCTCTCTCTCTCTCTCTCCCTCGCTCTCCCCCTCTCTCCCTCTCTCTCCCACTCTTTCTCTCTCTATATATATATATCTCTCCCTTTCCCTCTCCCCCTGTCTCTCCCTCCCTCTCTCTCCCTCTTTCCCCCTCTCTCTCCCCATCTCTCTCTCCCTCTCTCTCCCCCCTCTCTCCTTGTCTCTCTCCTTCTTCCCCCCCCCCCTCTCTGAGTGGTGAGTGTTTCCGACACGAATACGTCACTTAATTAGTGACGGAAAAGGTAAAGACAGGTAGACAATATATACAGACGAGAATGAGTGAGTGAGTGAGTGAGTGAAACACCCAACATACACAGCCAATATAGGGATTTGATCTGACGACATTGAGGTCTGCAGCGTAGTCCGCACCAACTGCACCGAGATTGTGCCCAGAGAGTGGGGAGGGGTGGTGCTAGGGAGGTGGTACACCTTGGGTGAGTTTGTGAGTCAGCCCGATACACAGACAACAAGAAGCGGTTGTGTGTCAGACGTAAGACCCGCTTCTTGTGGGACACCTTCACCACAATCAGTCGTTATTCGCCGAGTTACGTGAGCCGCAGCTGGCGCAGGTGTGCTGAATGCATCAACACGGCGTACAGCTGTGACGTCTGTTGTCAAAACATCCACAGGTAGAAAGCCAGGTAGCTTTGTCTTCCCGGGTACCGTCAGAACACCGAACGGTGGATGGGAGGAGATGTTGAGGGGAATGATGGGGGGGGGGGGGAAGCGGTGATCTTGCCCGAGTTTCTGCGCGGATAAAGACGAACGGGAGGCAGGTGTAATCCAGACTCCAGCCGAACTGGATCGTCGGGAGTCCTAGTCTGCGACATCCACTTTGAACCTTCCTACATTTTGAAGCGATCTCGTTAATCAGACTTTGAAAACTTGGTCGGTAGATCGTATTACCTGTGACGAGGGCGACCTCTACCGACGGCCACCAGGAACTAGCTATCTATCTCCGTCTCTCGGAAGATGGACGGATGTGCCGCGGATTACGACTTCTTTGATTAATCTGGGATAGCTAATCTGCTCCCGATCTTGTCAGCGGGACGTGCGCGCGCGTCCAGAAGAAAGACCACGTGACGTCGATTGCTCCAAATAAGTGTTGCCGCTGTCAGATTTTACGTTGGAAAGAGCAACGACGGGGAATTTGGAGCGGGACCGTCTCAGCAAAACGGCCGAAATCGACCACCCATTTATATAATCAACCACCCAACCACCCACTCACCTACCTGCCAACCACCCAAGGGTTACCGTCGGGAGGATGCGACATGCTTTCCTAAATCCCTTCTCGACCCAGGCAGCCCACACGGGCCAGGTAGAAGCCAGACACACACGCACGTGCACATACACACGCACGCACACGCACACACACACACGCCCGGAGCCAGGCCGCGCAGAACCGATACCAAATTATTATACTGAAAATCCGTTGCCATGGAGACCGCCAGGAAATGGGGGAATCGACCGGAATCTATCCTGGAGACATCTCCCTAGTTGGGGGGGCGTCCTCCGGGACGGCGTCCGGAACACCGGCGAGTCACGTGGTGCTCACGTGGTGTGCCCCGGGGCTGGGTAGCCAAGTGACAAACCAGTAATCACCGAGCACGGGAGTGATTGCCTTCTGGATGGGACGGTGGGGGGTGGCGTGGGGAAGCTGTCGTCATGGCGACGGTAGGGGTGACGCCTGCTGGGAGGATTTACCTGTAATTAAATTACAATCCGAAGAAGCCGCAGGTAAACTTCGTGACCAACCGTTCCATATGGCCACCCCCCGTCCCGTGCCCGAGTTCCTCTAACGGGCCGGGAACGGGTAATGAGGGAAGCGGTCGGGGAAAACAAAACATATTTACATAATCCAGAAGGTATCCCAGTTGTTGATCCGTGTCCAGGTATCCGGATAGCATATCATCACTGTGTCGCGTCCGGATATCATTTCGAGATGTCGTACCGTGTGGGTGTGTGTGCGTGTGCGTGTGCGTGTGTGTGCGTGTGTGCGTGTCGTGCGTGTGTGTTTTAGGGTACATAGTAAGAGGCAACAGGCACAGAGCATCAACATATCTAAACATCCTTCGAGACCTACCTCCATAAATCTAAATACAACTATACATACATTAATCTAAAAATAAAATGTTCCATACCTCCACATATTAATAAATGTGTGCGTATACTTAAGCATGTGTCTGGTCTACTCATCAGCCTGTGGGAACCAGCTAATTCGCTTTTCATACGCGACAAATATGTCACGCCCACAGGAAAGCGGCTACATGCAGGCTACGTGTGTGTGTATGCGTGCGCGCGCGCGCGCGCGTCCATTTGACACAACGAGGACACGTTTCGGACTATTGTTGGCTGATACCAAGCTGTTTCCTAAATAAAGGTGTAAATAAAGGTGTAAATAAAGATGTAAATAAAGGTGTAAATAAAGATGTAAATCAAGGTATTGTTGATGGTTGGTATAATAAGGTTACATAATGTGTTAATAGGAAGGATGTAACATGGGATATTACTGACAGATGATATGTGGGATATAATGATAGGAAACTTACATCTGGCAATATACAACACTAAACATCGGCACTGTAAACTGTTACACTGTACTAAACATCGGCACTGTAAACTGTTACACTGCACTAAACATCGGCACTGTAAACTAAACATCGGCACTGTAAACTGTTATACAACACTAAACATCGGCACTATAAACTGTTACACTGCACTAAACATCGGCACTGTAAACTAAACATCGGCACTGTAAACTGTTATACAACACTAAACATCGGCACTGTAAACTGTTACACAGCACCTAAACATCGGCACTGTAAACTGTTATACAACACTAAACATCGGCACTGTAAACTGTTACACTGCACTAAACATCGGCACTGTAAACTGTTACACTGCACTAAACATCGGCACTGTAAACTGTTATACAACACTAAACATCGGCACTGTAAACTGTTATACAACACCAAACATCGGCACTGTAAACTGTTATATAACACAAAATATCAGCACTGTAAACTCTTACACAGCACCAAACATCGACACTGTAAATTGTTACACAGCACCAAACATCGGCACTGTAAACTGTTATACAGCACCAAACATCGGCACTGTAAACAGTTACGCAGCACCAAACATCGGCACTGTAAACTGTTACGCAGCACCAGACATCGGCACTGTAAACTCTTACGCAGCACAAAACACTGGCACTGTAAATTGTCATACAGCACCAAACATGGGCACTGTAAAGTGTTATACAGCACCAAACATCGGTACTGTAAACTGTTATACAGCACCAAACATCGGCATTGTAAACTGTTACACAACACCAAACATCGGCACTGTAAACTGTTATACAACACCAAACATCGGTACTGTAAACTGTTACACAACATCAAACATCGGCACTGTAAACTGTTATAAAACACCAAACATCGGCACTGTGAACTGTTATAGAGCACCAAACATCGGTACTGTAAACTCTTACACAGCACCAAACTCGACACTGTAAATTGTTACACAGCACCAAACATCGGCACTGTAAACTGTTATACAGCACCAAACATCGGCACTGTAAACAGTTATACAGCAAACATTGCCATTGTAAGCTATTATACAATAAATATCGCCACTCTAAACAGTTATACAACAAACAGTGCCACCGTAAATTGTTATACAACAAACATCGCCACGAACATTATTACAGCAGGCAACAGAGCAGGAAGCACGCCAACAGCAAGCATTAATACAGCAGACAACACAGCAGCAGCAGGCACGCCAACAGCAAGCATTACTACAGCAGACAACACAGCAGCAGCAGGCACGCCAACAGCAAGTATTACTACAGCAGTCAACGTAGCAGCAGCAGGCACGCCAACAGCAAGCATTAATACAGCAGGCAACACAGCAGCAGCAGGCACGCCAACAGCAAGCATTAATACAGCAGGCAACGTAGTAGCAGCAGCAGGCACGCCCACAGCAAGCATTACAGGAGCGGGCTGGGCTGTAAGCGGCTAATCTGGGCCCCGAGCTTCCACTATATAATGTCAACGTCTTCTCTCTCCTACAGAGGGAGCCACAGACGGGTCCAATAATGAGACTAGCGGCTACATTTCCGAGGCTAATAGTGAACAAACAGCTGGCCAGAGCTTGGTGTCCTGATAAAGTTAGCCGAACGCTGGAAATATGATAAACAAGTCTTTGGACTTCACTTCGGCTTTGGTCTAATCACACTCTCTCTCTCTCTCTCTCTCTCTCTCACCGCATCTCTGCTCCGTGTGCGGTCAACCGCGTGTCTATGGGCTGTCCATATTTCTGGGGATTTAGCCACCGCGTACAGGGTGTCCTTTAGGTATAACAGATCGTATACGCGCTCTGTATGATTTGTGTAGTAGTATACTAGGCGGACATATATACAACTGTCTTTTGATGCCGGATATCGTCAACCACGAGATGGAATCTATTTCGGAGAGTTAGCCACATACAGGGTGTTCCATCTTGCGCAGTTAGCTTGCCCAGTTAGATTGGTATATATATATATATATATATATATATATATATATATAATAGAAAATGTTCAGGGTATATAGTTGGTGATGTACAGGGTGTTCAGCTCATACAGCTCATACTTATAGGGTGTCTACTGTATAGTTCACCAAATAGACAGTATATACTATATATATATATATATATATATATATATTGGCCACCGCTGTAAGTTTATTTTCAATTGACAAAATTGGATTAAAAAGCACTACTTTTAATACTTTTGTTATTATTATTATTATAATTATTATTATTATTGTTGTTGTTGTTGTTGTTGTAGCAGATTTCCCTCGAAATTCTTCACACACCTAGTTTATCTGCGCCCACACGAGATTTTTACCTGATAGGTGCCACGTTTATCCGAACCCCCTAAACGCACACATACGCACACACACACACACGCACACACCAAGAGATACACACGCACTTACCAAGTTATAGCGAATTTGACAAACGCGTGAAAAGGTTGACGACGAAAAGATGGGACTGTTACAGAAGCTGTGTAAATGTGTTAAAAGGTGTTATCATATGGCAGATAACAGATATGAAGCGATGTCCGTGTCACCTGTCATTAGCTATCTCTCCTCTTTACTTACCTTGGTCATGTTGCGCTTAAAATCGGCCGGCTTCGAGTTAATGGTTTATGACATGTTGCTGTGAATAGGACAGCCTTAATGTGTACAGGCGTGTGCATGCGTGTATATATGTGTGTTTGTTTGTGTGTGTGTGTGTGTGTGTGTGTCTGAACGGGCTAGCAAACTAGCTACTGCCACATATATATATCTATAGATGTGTATATGCACTTTTGCTGGTTACCGTTTATGTGCCGACATATTTATTTGCACACACGCGCGAGCGCGCGCACACACACACACACACACACACACACATATATATATATATATATATATAAATGAATAAGTAAATAGTGGGGTAGATAGAGCGAGAGAGAAGAAGAGAAAGAGGGAGACATTAATCGAATCACATCCACACTCAAACACATCCGTTACTTCACCCATACACAAACACATACACGTACAGATACACGTACACAAGCTGCCAATTGTAATACAAACCAAACATGCATCAATCTGTTACGCCAGCGGATGATTGAATTATTCCTTGGGCAAGAAATATGATGACGTTATGACTTAAAGTTTACTCGGCTATTAACGTTATGATTCGCTTGCCATTATGATAACAGCTCCAACCCTCCCTCTCTCTCTCTCTCTGCCATCCCCTCTCTCTCTCTCTCTCTCTCTCTCTGTCGAATTTTAACACTTAGTCGGTCTATAAAATGACTAAATGCATCTCCGTATCCCCTAAAATACAACTCAACAACAACATTTAATCATATATCGAACTTTTCTATTCACATACAGATAGCTGAGACCTACTCGTTCTTACCACGAGAGGCCGTAACTCGGTTCTTGATGTCGTGCAGTGACTGTCAGAAACGAATGCATCTGACAATGGAAACCAATAACAACAGCCAATCGGGAGACGGTATGGAGATGGTGCAGTCACGTGACGATGACGCGGTCATCATGGATCTGGATCTGCCCATATCCAGCGCCTATTTGTCACGTGATCGACATGCCCGGATGGTGACGCCGATGTTGTACAATGACGAGGTAAATATGTCGTCTGCTTCTTTCTTTCATGCCCGATAAATCCAGGGAACGCCTATAACACAGAGCTATATTGGGGGGGGGGACTTAGGACGAGGAGAGGGTGTTAAAGGGGGTGTTTATTTCCGGAAACTAAAGGGTTTAATGAGATTGTGCTGACATGAACATTTTTAAAACGTAAATCATGATGTTGTATCATGATTGACATTTATGTTCAACTGGTTGTGTTTGTGTATGGGGGGGGGTACGGGAGCGGAGGCTCCGTGGCCTAAACGGTAGCGCGGTTGGTCACGGATCTCTATCCCCTGAGTTCGAATCTCGGCGTGGGCGTGTCTGAAGGGTGTTTCGTCTCCCTTCTTTTCGCCTCACCCTTACGTTTATTTGATAGTGAACTCATCTTAACCTGATCTTCAACGTTATATCGTTAGATGTTTAGAGATAATTATATATTCGCCGATATATTGTTTGTTTTATCTCTCCGTCATTCCTTTTAGTCATGTTTGTTCTTACTTGCTACTAAAATTAAATCTGTTTATTTAGTATATATATATATATATATATATATATATATAGAGTGAGAGAGAGAGGGGGGGGAGAATAGTAACATATATTCATAAGGATGTGCGTGCATACTTCTTCATGCATATCGATGTACGCCTACGGATATGTACGCATAAACGTATGTGCTTGTGTGTATTTTTGTATGCTCGTTATTGTAGGTAAATATGTATGCATTTGTGTCTCTGTATATATATATATATATATATATATATATATATGCGCGTGTGTGTGTATATATATATATATATATATATATATATATGTGTGTGTGTGTGTGTGTGTGTGTGTGTAGATATGTGCTGTTCGAGGTATCTAATCTGCGACAAGCTGCGGATTGCGTAATGAAAATGTACCATAGCCATTCATCAGGGTACAGACACAGAAAACTTGGAGCGCATATATATATATATATATATATCCATACACCTATTCTACCGACATACATGTGACTTTACCTCTAACATTACTAGTTAATGAAAGTGCTTTTTAATTAACAACAGAATGGAGAGCATTCTATCAAACTGCAACATCCCATCTCTGACTTGGTACTCTTCTACAGGGGGTTCACGCGTTACCGACCGCAATTGGCAGTAACGGGGGGCGGAAGAAAAGCGGCCGCCACAAAATATTACAACAATCGCGGCATAAACCAGGCCACCTACCGAATGTCAACTGTTCCTGAAAGATCTCGTCATTTAAAGATTACACCCCGAGTCGATACGGCCATTTTAGTTGATATTTTGTTCAGGATGTGTACTGGATCTGTTCCACCGGAGAGCCGTTTCTGGCGCGGTACCGTCGGCGTCCGGGTCTCTCCGTCTGACAGCCCATCCTTTACCGGGTTCTCCACACACTCTCCTCTATTCGTGCCGCCCGAAATCCCATTTACGAGCCAGCATAATCATATCCCGAAGCCTTCCCGGTGCCAACACATTCTGGATGCGGCCCGTACGGCGCGGCCCCCGCCGTCGGGCGAGAAACGGCTTCCAGTGGCGAGGTTATGGCAGGCATACACAGGCAGGGAACACAGGCATAGGCAGAGGCGTAGACACGGACGGACGGACGGGCCGGCTGTAGGTACGGATGGACAAGGAGGCATAGACGCACATTTGGACAGGGGAAGAGTCGCCGAAATAGACTTGGGCGTAGGCAAGCATCGACATTTGGGACGCACGCACGCACGCACGCACACACGCACGCACATGGACATAGACCGGTGGATACAGACAGAAACAGACAGAGTCACCTACACATTTATAGACAGACAAACAGACAGACAGACAGACAGAGGCAGAAACGTACGTACGTATACGTACGCACGCAAGCAAGTACGCACGCACGCACGCACGCATATATATATATACGCGCAAACACACACACACACACACACATACACACATACATACATTCCCACAAAGCAATAAACATAGGCATAATCACAGAAACAAGCAAGCACACACACACACACACACACACACACACACACACATCGAACCATGCACCTACAAACAGAGGTACAGACACAGGCACGGGCACATTGAGAGTGACACTGAGACATAAATGTGGTCCACTGGAAGCATCCTTTGTCCCGAAGACGGCAAAGATCGTCCTGGAGAGAGAGCAGAAGACAGGACAACGAGATAGAGATGAGTCAGGTACCACTGACATTATGGCTGCTGACGATATAGGGGGGGGGGGAAGTGGAGTAAAGAAGGAGGGTCGGTTGATGGGGGCCTCTCGCCTCTAATGGAAGTCTGGTGAAATATGGTGGGACAAGGAGGAAGGGGTGGGGGGGGCGTGGATTGGTGTGTTAACGGGATCCAACTATTTGGTATAGGTCTACCGGATCTGCCTCGTTTTATCTTATTTTGGATGTGTATTTGTGCGAATGCGCGCGCGCGCGCGGGCACACAGACACACATACACATATATTATTAACCTCGTCATTGTCGTGAAGTACCGGGCTATATGTAGCACACTTTGTTTACTAAGTTAGGCTGAACCTGTACGGAGACACGTTTCATTTTCCCGAAATCCGTTGCTACAATTAATCAGTTGATACCGAATAAGTCAGTGTGAATCAGTCAGCGAGTCAGTCAGTCAGCCAGCCAGCCAGCCAGCCAGTCACACG
Organism: Paralvinella palmiformis; assembly: GCA_025642065.1. Lineage (NCBI taxonomy): Eukaryota > Metazoa > Annelida > Polychaeta > Terebellida > Alvinellidae > Paralvinella > Paralvinella palmiformis. The sequence continues at coordinate 544,548 of JAODUP010000145.1, read as the reverse complement.
GATCCGGAAATACTATAATACTACCCTTATGATTATCACAAATAGTAAACAAAATGACAGAGGAAGAGACATCTAATGATATTTAAGGATAAAATGTGTAATATATTCTGTCTGTCTCTTACATAATATAAGACACTGACAGACAAACAGAGAGAGAGAGAGAGAGAGAGAGAGAGAGAGAGCACTATAAATATATAAATGGACGGATGTTAAGTGGATAGATAGATACATAGAGAGATAAAAAAGGGGTAATATAAATAATTAAATAGCTAGATAAGGAATTTTTAAAAGACATCTTGTTTCCTTTTTGTTTTGGTTTTTTTTATCTTCCGGAAAATAGTTCGGTCGGTGGGTTTTTATTTTTATTTTCCCAACTTTAAGGAAAACATCTCCATTTTCAGACATTTTCCCCACTTTGTTTCCCGAATACGATCGATATTTCATATTTCTGTATCCATGGGTAAGCCGTGGACCCCCCCCCCCCAGTCACACAAAAAATGGGTCGTAGTCATACGACCGCGATATTACCATTACTGCACTGCTGCCGCCCAACGATTAAACCGCGAACTAAATTCTAGTTCTGGATGCCGAGTGCAGGATCTACTGTTTCGGGTTGAAATCGAGAAACTATCGGGAATTGTGAATAAAAAGGTTTGAAATCCGATAATTTGAAAAAAGATTTCTTTAAGGTGTCTAAGGCGGGATTGAAGGGTAGCTAAAGACATAACAATTGTTTTTTAATCTCTATTCTAGAAGTTTAAATAGAAAACAAACAAAAATCACCAATAATGGTGTCTGTACGACTTTACGTTGTTAAGCTAAAGATAATAATAGCCGATTTACAGAATATTATCATTAAATTAGATACAATACAAACAATACAAATATAACTAAAGTTAACAGTTACTACCTGATCGCCGTAAACGATCAGATCATATCAAGTATTGTAACTCGTAACATCAACACGTACGCTCTCCAACAGTGTACGAGTAACAGTTTACGTACACGACGACTAAGGAATGTACGAGTTGATCAGCTTTCTCAATGACATCTCCAAATTATAACTGAAACCATCTTTACGGTACAGTAAGATTCTACTCCCCATCGCCGTACAATATGTACTGTGACAGTGTGACCCTCGGATCATCTTTACTGTACAGTACGATTCTACTCCCCATCGCCGTACAATATGTACTGTGACAGTGTGACCCTCGGATCATCTTTACTGTACAGTAAGATTCTACTCCCCATCACCGTACAGTATGTACTGTGACAGTGTGACCCTCGGGTCATCTTTACTGTACAGTAAGATTCTACTCCCCATCACCGTACAATATGTACTATGACAGTGTGACCCTCGGGTCATCTTAACTGTACAGTAAGATTCTACTCCCCATCACCGTACAATATGTACTATGACAGTGTGACCCTCGGGTCATCTTTACTGTACAGTAAGATTCTACTCCCCATCACCGTACAATATGTACTGTGACAGTGTGACCCTCCTCCGGTCGTCGTAGGTCATTTCTAGCCCTATCCAGACGGGACTATCTCGTTGCTGCACCATGAGGAGAGATTCTATTTCGGCTCTTTCGTCCGGATCAGCGTTATATTGACGAGTATTCTGGATACTGGAGTATGCGTAAATGGTAACCACTCAGCTTTCCGGACATTCGCCGATCTCGTTCGACCGTCCCCACACAGCCCTTCCGGATATCGATCTTTTCTGTTTGCCGCTTTGTAAGGACGTACCGGATTAGATCGAGCTGGAGGGACGCGGACCAGTCGTCCGATGCCACTTCGTGACCTTTGACCCGACTCCAGGGGTCAACCCTAGAGTTGTGGGCCTATCTGGTTGTTGGATTCCTCCGCGTCGTGATGCTACTAAACACAGGTTCATATATTTGTTCTTCAGTAAGTCGCACCTTGATGTCTCCTGGTCACACACAATATTTACAGATAGTTTAGGAGATCTGGACGCTAACTGGGCGCGTAGTTAGACCAAATGTGAAATCTGTTTACCGCCATTTGTGTGCACACATAACTGACTAAATGCGCCGAACTATTTCCAAAGATAATCGGGTCCCCAGACCAATACTGGGAGACACTACAGCTACCTATAGACGTAGATTGACGTCAGTTTCAGCCACTTTTACCGATATGCTTCATTTGTCACACAGATACCTATACTTCAATAATAAAACATACATTCCACGTTTACTTCCAAGTCTGTTGATATATATATATATATATATATATATATATATATAAAAAGAGCGACAGACAGGGAAGAGAGAAAAACAGAGAGAGAGAGAGAGAGAGAGAGAGATTGTATTAACAACACCGACTGTACCTAAGACAGCTGTCAGAGACATGTATATGGGGAGACATAGACAGAGAGAGGTGCAGTGGGGAGCTTCTGAGAGATGGTTTATATATATATATATATATATATATATATATATAAGAGAGAGAGAAGAGAGAGAGAGAGAGAGAGCACCCAATATTCGCCACATACACCACAAAAGAGCCACCATACCATTCACCACCTGCACCACAGCACAGAACCACTGTGCTACTAATCCTACATACCAACCGATACGGCCACTCCCCCCCTCCCCCCACACAGAGTGGCATCATATGGTATGATATCGTACCTAACATACCACGCTCTTCCTGGTTGTCCTAAGTCATCAGCACATTAAACCACACTATACCACACCAATGTGGTGTCCTATCGCCAAATTACACCACGTCACACCACATTATGCCACGCCACATCACGTTACATCACATACCACTCCATCAACGAACTGCCCATCAAATGATATCGTACCACACAACAAGCCATACCACGTAGGCACATCTCAACAACCACACCACACCATCAGACCACATAATATCACCACATAACACATCACCTCAACACACCGTATTATACCAGTAAAGCGCACCACATAACCACACCGCCATATATCACACAGCACCACAGTGCTCTACCACATCGCCGCATCTAATAAATTGGCAGAATACTGCCAGACCACCCTATATCACCGGAGAACAATACACACCACAACACACTATACTACACACCATACCACACTATATCGTCACACAACAATACACGCAACAACACTATATCACGACATAAATATACACACCACACTTTATCACTACAGAACAATACACACCACACTATATCACTACAGAACAATACACACCACACTATATCACTACAGAACGATACACCACAACACACGACACCACACACACACACACACATTATATAACCACATAGCAATTCTCACTACATCACTTCGTCGGACTAGATGACACCACACGGGACACCAAACCACGTTGTCGAACTAAACCACACCACACCAGACGGGACACCACACCACGTCACACAACACACCGCGCCACACGGCACACCACACGACACACCAAACCACACCAGCACAGCCCAACATACCGAGAGCCAACACACACACACACGCACACAGAGAGCACACCGAGTTACCATCTATCTATAATGGTGCCCCACTAGAGGTGTGCCTCTACCTGACGTGTGCCGCCCAGAGAACACACAGATACCGCCGCCTCATCAGCAGCAGCCAGCTACTATAGATCGAAGCCGACAGACAGACGAACGGACGGACGGACAGACCGACCCAGAGACAGACGGGGCCGATAGGGGGGCTACATTCTACAAACTACACCCGCATATTGTACAACCGAACAGACAACGTACGTACCCATCAACCGACAGACCGACGGACGGACTAACCGCTTAGATTAGCCAACCTTTTCGGGGTACGACCGTATTATTTTATACAAAGGTGCCGCTGCAATAACCACGTGTCATATACCTGGAATCCCGACAGGTCGTGTCTCTCATATCATCATCAACTGATCGCTCCAGGAACGGAGGCTGTTTGGCCTGGAAAAAGTTTGTCTACTTCATCATATACCTGGCTCCTGGAGGTGTGGTTAGAGCAGAGCGAGCGAGGCCACGCGCGCGGTCCAAGGCCGAGCTAACTTGGAACGTCCGGAGATCTTACCTGGATAGGTGTAGTGAGGTCGTGAGCCAGACACCGGGATATACCTAACTATAGGTAGGGAGGCTGTAAATATAGGGATAAGAAACTCTTACGGAGGTATTATCTGTGTGCTAACGCGCGCGCGCGTGTGTGTATGTATGTGTGTGTGTGTGTGTGTACCATTATATTTTTGTTATTACACCGACATATAATATTTTGTGTCTTATCTGTCAGTTTCTCTATTCTGTCTGTTTATCCGGGTGCATGCCCCAGGTTGACTGTATGATTAATTAGATGCGCTCTCTCTCTCTCTCTCTCTCTCTCTCTCTCTGTTTGCCTGCCTGCCTGCAAGACAATGCCTGCCTGCCAGACAATGTCTGTCTGCCTGTCAGACAATGTCTGTCTGTCTGTCTGTCTGTCTGTCTGTCTGTCATTTCCGTGGGCTAGAAAGGTGTCGCTTTTAAACATAGAATAAACACCGAGTGGCATAATGGAGATGTAAACATACAATTATACGTAATGGAGCATACAAGATGTGAGGAGAGGTGTTCCAAGTAGTATGAGCATAGATATAAAATATATAGATAAGTTGGCTAAATAGAGATAAGCAGATAGATAAATAGACATAGAGATAATTGGCTAGTTAGCTAGCTAGTTATATAGATAGACATATAGATACTAGATAGACAGATATATAGATTGACATGGGAGAAATCCTAGAGAGCGAGCGAGTGAGTGAGTGAGTGAGTGAGTGAGTGAGTGAGTGAGTGAGTGAGTGAGTGAGTGAGATCAAAGTATTCCCACTTGGCCCCGCCGTTGGTCCAATGTTCTACCTGTAAGCGAGACAGTCTACCTGTTGGTAGAGTGGTTTCTCGTGTATCACATGTCCACATAATACACCTCACCTTACCATGGCTGCACCCCATTCTCCCCCCTCCCCCTCCTCCTTCCTCCCGCGTCCACCCACACGATAACCACCGACCTACTCAGTCCCCAGTCAACTACTCACTGAACTACTCCCCAAACGAGTCTAAAGTTATAAGGCTTGGGTAGACCCAGGTAGCTCATAACGACCATATAATTACAAACTGGTAGAACTTATCAGATCGGCGTAAAGGTATGGGGCTAGGTACTGACTGGCCAGGTGTACTGTAGTTAGCTCGGCGTGGACCCCTCATCATCTCTGACCAAGCGGGGAGGGATTGGAGGGGGTGGAGTTAGAGGGGAGGGGGGAAGGGGGTGGAGTTGGAGGTGCGGAGCTGTGGACGGGATCCGGTCACAGATTATGGAACTAAATAACATCTGTGGATAGTGATAGCAAGTTTGAAGTCACGACCATATCTCGTAACTACCTGGGGTTGTGTTTGTGCGGGCGCGTGAGACACACACACACACACACAGAGAGAGAGAGAGAGAGAGAGAGAGAGAGATTGAAGTTCCACTCAGTTTGGAGGACGTCAGTCGCGAAAGAGGAGACATTACCTGTTGGAGGCAGGTGTGGAAAATTGGCATCAGGTGAAATCTTGCCGGCATTTCGTTCAGGTGTTCATAGCCGCCGTTCGGACGACACGGCCAGCTAGTCGTCAGTGGGACAGATTAGAAAATCGACTAGTTCCAGCTTGGTCACAACAGACAGACAGACAGACAGACAGACAGAGACGCACATCGTTTATTTATTAATTTCATTTTTACCGACGACGAGCTGGGTAGGGGGTGCTGCGTGAGTGTCGACGGTGATGGTGAGGGAGGGAGGGATTGTAGGGGGCTGATTCTCGGGGCTCATGTTTACCTGCTTCCGTAGATGCAATATTCAGTAGAGTGATTGTCGTTGTGCCACTCCGTAGGCGATAATATGTCGAGATATATTAGAGTGTCTGGGAAGCATGCCTATCTACAAAATTCAATATCTATCGTGTGTGTGCGCGTGTGCGTGTGTGAGTGTGCGTGTGTGCGTGTGTGTGTATGTGTGACGACTGTGGCCACATAACCGGAGCTACTCACGGAAGACTGACTACATGCACCAGTTTAGGGGCATCGTCTACATCCAGCTGTCACATACCGGTCAATAAAAGTCAATAAGCACAGAATCTCTCTCTCTCACACACACACTCTCTGTGGCTCCATGTTGCCTGGATCTGTCCAATGGTGGTACCACGTGTTTATATTTGTGTGTGTGTGTGTGTGGCGCGCGCGCGCGCTCGCGCATAATAGAATCAGGAGGATTTGACAGTCGCCAGGTGTGGGCCATACCTTTGTTCAGAGAGCCGACATTCGGTCGATAGCGGGACCAGGTGTATTGATGAGAGAGTTAAAACGGCGCATCACTGGGCCTCTCTCTCTCTCTCTCTCTCTCTGTAGCCTTAACACCCCAACATCGCATCCTCTGTATACGGGCACACGGTAATACGCCGTGCACAGTTACGCCTGTGTGCACTTGTATTTTGTATACAAAGTTGTTTTCTGTACATAATTAATTTTTGTACAATTATTGTTCAGCAGACATTTATATATTGAGTACATTAGTCGTATTATAGAACTAAAAACGTCGCCAGAATGCCAAAAATACCACTATAAGGAACTGAGTGAGTGATTGAGTGACCAAGTGAGTGAGTGAGTGAGTGAGTGAGTGAGTGAGTGAGTGAGTCAGTGAGTGAGAGATGAGTGAGTGAGTGAGTGAGTGAGTGACCGACCGACCGACCGACCGACCGACCGACCGACCGACCGACCGACCGACCGACCGACCGACCGACCGACCGACCGACCGACCGACCGACCGACCGACCGACCGACCGACCGACCGAGTGAGTGAGTGTGATGGGACAGTGAGTGGTGGTGAGTGAGTGGTGAGTGGTGAGTGAGTGGTGGTTGGTGAGTGGTGGTGGTGGTGGGTGAGTGATGGTGGTGGTGAGTGGTGGTGGTGATGGTGTACCGAGACGAAGACTGAGTGAGTGAGTGAGTGAATGAGTTAGTGACCGAGTGAGTGACCGAGTGAGGGAGTGAGTGAGTGAGTGAGTGGTAGGCGTGAGCTAGGGAATACCCATCCACTTTATCTAACACGAGCTGATAACTCCCACTCTGTCAGAACAGTCCAACTGCTTACCTTAATCTCTATCCAAACCGATACATAGATAAATGGCGATTATCTATATAGATAATTAGACCGTCTATCTATAATATGTCTACTGAAGCCTGCCGGTGATCTATTCAGTCCACAATATGGCACACATTGATGTCTAGAACAGGATATACGACCAGCTGTTAGGAGCGATCTGATTGGTCGACTGGTCCGTTTACCATGGTAACGAGAAACGCCGCCTGGAGCTGATCCTGGTTACACTATATCCGGATTGTGGAACGTTGCTTTATGTTATTGTCCGTATCTGTGTCTGTACGTTGGTCTGGATTTATAGTTCTGTGTGTGTGTGTGTGTGTGTGTGTGCACTCCAGTATAACAAGTCGTTGTTCGTTGTAGTATTGTTTTCTAGGCGGGAGGGGGGAGGCTTTTGTGGGTCGTTTCCGGTTCTGGATCAGATATAGTTTACAATGACAACGGCGTGCCGCGTATCCTTTATTCTTCTCTAAACGCCGTCAGTTCTAGTTAAAGCTGTACGAGCATGTTTCGCTCCGGAAAGAGAATGGCTTCTTCGTCCTCAGGACGACATCCAGAGAAACATGGATCCATGACTGGATGTCTTTACCATTAAAACCCCCAGTCCCCCCCAACACACACGTCACCCCATTCTGGAGCGCTTCTCGTGTCATCTTCGTTAGATTCCGTCAAATTAAACTTATCCGAGCATATTTAAAATTGATGCGCACCTTGTTAATACCGGGATCCGTTAGTCGGAACAAGGATTCTCGATATGGATCTCTCGACATAGACTCGCCGTTCAACTGATGTGAGATGCTGAATGTTTAGTCGGTCACATGGTCAAGGTCGTTATGATGATAATAATAATAATAATAATAATAATAATTATGGCCGAAATAACAATTATTTTAGTGGCTGGCAACCTCAAATGAGGGAGACGCATGTGGTCTGTAATTTAATGCTTCACCACGAGAACTAATTCTAAATAACTTCGGTGGAGAAAACCTTGCCAGTTGCCTGGTTGCATGAAAACTCCCCCCACTATAGCGCCACGGCCGGGATTCGAACCTCCGACCTCCCGCACATCATGACCATAACCGTAACTGCAGACCTACAGCTGGTGGGAACGAGTGCCAGTGTTGCCCGTATTTGTTGGATGTTTCATTCGTCAGAACCCCGGGGGCCCCCCTCCAGTTCGGCGATATCACTCCAATCAGTAGCAGCTCGCCGGCCTGATGTCTCAGGTGAGGCAAGATCCAATACTGTCGCTCATCTAGTTCATCCGGTTTGATATAACGTCTCAACCTGGCGACTGGAATATTCGAAACGGCTAAATTACCAATCCTCGACTCGGCAAAATTTATGCACTTTAAATAGTATATAATAATAATAATAATAATAATAATAATATTAATGGCCGAAATGGCCGTTTTTTACGTGGCTGGCAACCTCAAATGAGGGAGACGCATTTGGTCGGTAATTTATAGCTTCCCCACGGAGACTAATTCTAAATAAATTTAGAATTTACAATAAATGGCATATTCGGTGGATGAAACCTTGCTAGTTGCCTGGTTGGATGAAAAACTCCTACTATAGTGCCACGGCCGAGGCGCGAACTTGTGACCTCCAGCACAGAATGACCATAGCCATAAATAGTCTCGCACTCTACCTGTGTGGCCAAAGAGACGATATATATATATATATATATATATATATATATATATATATTACAAATGAATTGTTTGATTGTATGACAGGTTCTGTATAAATTCATCCTCCGAATAAAATAAATTTAAAAAATAGACAACGGTGACTCGGCCAAACTCCGATCGGTGTGAGTCAACAGAAATCCGACTGGTGTGTGAGTCAAATTGCTAAGAAAATAGGGGAAAGCGACCCGATTGGGATGCGGCCAGACAGCTTTAGGCGTCGGGTATCAGTTTAATGCGTGTATCCCCGGACTATCGGTTGAATGGGGGTCTCCCCGAGGTGATTAAACAGGTATCTGGCTAACACGATGGCCGGTGTTATCAATCACCTAGCCGTTATTGACAAGGTGAAAGCCGACCGGCGAGATTAAGCCGCCAGAATGCCGCAAGACAAGCGGCTCTTGGCCGATACGTAGGTAGTCGATCTGGCTATCTGATGCTGCTCATCTCACGCTCCCCCGTCCTTCTCTCTCTCCTCTCTGTCCGCTCTCCTCTCTCTTCGCACAGGTGTACTGTCGACGTTAGGTTGGCGCCTACCCCCCTCTCTCTCTCCCTCTCTCTCTCTCTGCGACAGGTAATCATTCGATCCCCGGCCACACCTGTTAGTGGTAAATGCGGCCAGCATCTCCACACCGAGTCTTTGGTCCGGAGCTGGGAGCAAAAAGCGGCTTTTCGCCTCTTGGACACCTTCACCGACATCCGGACTCTACCTACTTACCTACACATATACCTACCTACCTCCATGCCTACCTACCTACCTTCCAACCTGTTTGAGGCTTTCTGGCCCGGCTTTGTCGACCGGTCAAAAGGGGAATTAGTTGATATTTTAACGACGGTCAGGTGACCGATCCATGTTTGGGAAGGACGGGCTCACGGTTAGTCTTTATCTCCTGGTATGTTCCTGAAGGGATTTTTAGTTTCGGGATACGGTGGCATGATATTTCGACGCAGATGTAATACCCGGTTATTACCTGACCAGGTAATAACTAGTTATCGTCGTGTCCTATAGGTCAATGGTTCCTAAAATGTCATCTGGTCTGGTCTGATCTGCACTTAGATCAAACTAGTTGTAGCCAGTCGTCGCCCAGAGACGCACCTCAGATGGGCGAGCGCGCGCGCTCGCTCGCGTTCGCACACACACACACACACACACAAACGCGCGCGCACACACTTAGGGGTGGATGGGCTGGCGCGACAATTTATGTCTAAATCGATAGACAAGACCGGGACATCTGCTACAAGCGGTGCTTTTAGATAACCAAGGTGTGGTAATCAATAGGAGGTAGGAGGTACTGTCCCGTACACACGTCACTGAGATACAAACTACTCGACCATCTCTCTCTCTCTCTCTCTCTCTCTCCCCCCCTCTCTCTATACCTCATCCTATCTGTCCGCGAAATGTTTACCTATCAGATCTCCCATATTGTCGAAGTCTTCTCTGGTCAGCGTAAACGCCGGCTCGGCGGGCGGGCGGAGGAGGGGGGGGGGTGTTGGAAGTTGGGACGAGGGGGCTGAGTGGCTGGCTGGCTGGTTGGGGACATTAAGGGGACGGCTGGTCGAAATTTGAGGGGAGGGTGTGCCTCTAAAAGAGGAAAAAATGGAAATCGTCCAGAACACGAACCGTACTTGACGTCCAGATCCCGATATGAGGGAGCTATATAGTTACTCGACGATACGAGATTTATGTTATACCTAAATATTGCCGTTCGGCTTATTTGCATAATAGATTAACATTCATCATAGGTAAATGCAATGTTCTCACCTGGGGATTTAACACAATCGTGTTAATAACCCACCAGACGGCGTAACGGTGCCGGTTTTTGTTCTTAGAATAAACAGCTCGTTGTTCGCGTATTGTCCGGAACGGGTACAAATCCTATACGGCTTCAATTCGGGATAAGCGCCAAACTGGGATCAGCGGTTGTTGATGATGCCATGATTCCGGATCCCTGATTAAAGCGGGACCAATTTTATATATTGTTTACAATCGTATTCCTATTTCGGTATTACACGTACAGAAGCGAAATGGATTATAAACCGGTGTCCGCCTTGGCTTCTACGCCGGCCGGCGGCCGCCTCTATTTGACCTTGAATCCATCACTCGAGTCCCGGAAGAAAGCTTCCCGGTATAAGCATCGTCAGCGGAGTTCCATGATCGGGATCATATAGGCTCCACGCCCAAACTCCCCGAACACTCCATACGGCCGCCGTTCAATACTGCACAGCCTAGCACCAGCCTTCAGCCCAAATGTCCATTTTTAACCACACCCAGCCACCCAGCCACCCAGCCATAACAAACAACCACCCTCCGAGGCTAGGAGCCTTCCAGCATCGAGCCCTTGGCATAAAATGCTGACGTTTCACATAACGTGCTGACGTCACTTGGTCGGATAGACTCGTAGCGGTGGATTATTTCCTATTTGGCGTTTTGTAGAAGAATTTCATAATTTCTGTATTTTGTGTCTTATTTTTATTTATTTATTATTATTATTATTATTTTTAATTTTTTTGGCTTCCGCGGAGTTTCTTTTATTTTTTCGCCGACAAAATTCCGTAAACGTCAGAAAATTGTTTATACAGTCGATCGACTGAACTGTCTCTTTGAACGGTTACTGCTTGAGCTAAAAAGGCCCGCTTCTTCTGGTCTTCTTCCTGTTATATTATTCTTCTTCTTCTCCTCATTATTATTATTATTATTATTATTATTATTATTATTATATCTTGTAAATTGGCCGTCAATTTTCCTATGTTTTAATTAGTACGAGAGTAGATGTTTAGGTCGCTGGCCAAAGTCAACGACTTATCGTTAGGTACCCAAATTGGGTGCCACCCATCAGACAATAAAACCTAGAGGCCTAACCCAGCCACACCCACCTTATCTCTGTCGGGTCGCATTCATTTCCGCCCATGTGCGTGCGTGTGTGTGTGTGTGCATGCGTGTGTATGTATATATGTATTTGTTTTAGCCATATAAAATAAGGCACTGGCACAGAGAATCTCGAGACGTGAATTCAAATTCTGGACGATTCTGCAGGGGACTGAATCCAGACTTTTCATGCTGAGATATGTGTAGTCTCATCAATCTGTGTATGTGTATGTATGTGCACGCACGTGTGTGTATGTATACGTATGTGTATGTGTGCGCGCGTATATATATATATAAATATATATATATATGTGTGTGCGTGTGTGTGTGTGTGTGTGTGTGTGTGTGTGCGTGCGCCAAGGACAATCCACTAAATCACACTTTCTACCAACATCTATAGTTTGCCCTTCGTTTCTCCCATCTACATCGAGGCACTGTCTCGTGCCGGAGGTACATCCGAGGTGCGCCCTGAATACTACACTCCCCCCCCCCCCTACACCACCGACCTCACAAACGTCAACAGCACCGAGACAAGCTATTATTCCGAGAATAGATGCTGCATACCAACTTACCTGTTACCTGTGAGGGGGGGGGGGGTCGTATACCTATTTAACATTTGCGTCACAAACAAACACTTTAATCCGCTAAAAGAAGCGGGACCTACTTCGGTACACCTCGGTATAGGTGTGTTTTCTTTAAACTATAGACGCCGGTACCTGCCCACATCCCGCGACCAGATACCTGCTGCCACGTGTTCTCGCCTCTTCGGTGGGGATTTTTTCCCCGCCACTTCGCCTTTTTAGCGACCCCCCTCCCTCCCCCCGTTCTCGCCCGTTAATTCCAATCCCGAATTCTACCGAATCCCTTATCCAGCCAGATCTTTAAGCGAGATCCAACGCGCCAAAATTAGGGCGTCCCTTCGCCACAAAACAATTGACTAAAACCAACCTTTCGCCATTTGGTTGGGAATTTATTATAAAAAAAACACCCACCGAGAAAAGTTTCCTATACGATGTAAAACCTGGCCCGATGTCTGCTGGTAAACTGCTATACCTGGACTTGTTGTTCCGTACAAGGGGCGGCTGGTACAGGGATCCGGAATGTATATTTCGTTGGCGCATTTAAAGTTAGGAATTTTATTTCCTTAAGTGTGTGGGTGTGGGTTTGTGGGTGGATGAGTGGTACGTACTTTTACCTCCCCGCCCCACCCCCCTTCCCCTCCCCGTACTTACTCTTGTGCCCGATCGGTGAAGACACGGACGAGAACGGGAAAGGGCAATTCGGAATATTGTAAACGCGTTTGAAGCGTTTTGCCGGAAAATGATTCTGGTGGAGAAATTGAAAAAAGGTGAAATCCGAAACCGATTTTGAGGAAACTCCCTCATCCATCTACGGGTCTGAGGTTGGGTGTGGGGAGGGTTGCTACTTGTGAGGTATTTTCAGCATCTAGCCACACAACGACAACGACAACCAACCAACAACAACAACAACAACAGCCATAAAACACTTACCAATGATGATCTTTCCAGGTTCCGTTTTCATGTTCCTTAAGTCGTTTACTGGAATAGATTTGATCTCCTCAAAACAACGTCGATCGTTTGTGAAGTTACGAACAGCTTGTTGTTGTTATTGTTATTGTTGTTGTTGTAGTTGTTGTTGTTGCTGCTGCTACTGTGATCACGATGTGACACCTGATTGTAATTATTAAACACTCAAAACTTGTGTATATCGTCGTGTAGGATACTCGTCTCAAACAAACAAACAAACAAATGAACCAACGAACAATGATATTGTTACCATATAAACAGTTAATAATAACATTCAATTAATATTACGATTTGACAGATAACAATGATGTACATTGTACAGTAGAACATTACCTTTACGACCGCACTTCGCACTTTACTGTCGCTGTCTTGATTAACGAATGTTGTTAATGGAGAAGATAACATCATTACGGACGTACTAATTAGTAGACAAATCTGAAATTTAAAGGGAAATTTATTTTCAAGAGAACTGTTGCAATGTATTATACCGATAGCGCGGTTGGTCACTGACCACTAGCACCTGGGTTCAAAGCCCAGCTTGGCTATAGCTGAAACATGTTTCATCTTTCACTTCGTTTCATTACCTTTGGAGGTCGCCCGACCCAGTTAGCCTACGTTGTACAAAAACGAAGCCGTGAAACGGCAATGTTTACGTCAACAGATGACGGTAAGTGCCCCTGGTAACTGACGTCACCCCCCCCCCCCATTTTTTTAGGTGTATCCTGATGAACTAATTCTATATTTTCAGGACAGTATGTCTTCTACGAGCAGTCAGCTGAGTACACAGTCCAGTCCGAGCCCAGCATCCGAACACAGGCTCAGTCCTAGACCTATACAGGTGAAGACAGGTAGGTGAAGTTGAATTTCTTTAATTCGCCTCGACACCGATTATTTAAACAGCGATGAGCGAGCGGTGTCACCAGATGCTCGGCTTATTGTCACACACGCACACACACGAGTTCACACTAACACACGGGAACGCGCGCGCGCGCATACACACACACACACACGGGCACGCACACACGGGCACGCACACACACGAGCACAGACACACACGGACACAGACGGGCACACACACAAATACACAAACACACACTAACACAAATACAGAAAGACACACACACACATATACACACAAACACACACACACACACACACACACACACAAAGCTGCGCTACATCTGATAAGAAATGATCGAGACTGTGAGGAAGACATCACTCTTCGGTCGATATTAATGGCGATGACAATCTCTCGTTTAGTCAGTTGGTGAGTCAGTCAGTCAGTCGTCTTACCTGTGATATTTGCTAAGAGAAATTAGTATCCTTCCACGAAAACACACCACCTCCCGTCTCACACCTTCCCATGGTCCAGTTATAGACGTCTAACATTCAAGTGATACAATATGATCTTGTATTCGAATTTTACTTTTTGTCATCGATTATGATGATGATGATGATGATAATTATAATGATGCTTTTGATGATGGTAATAATTATTAATGTTGGAATAGAATAGACATCATAATAAAATTTCCGATTTGTTTTGAGGTATCATGTTAACAAATTGATGAGAGAGGGAGGAAAGTGGACAGAGGGGGGGGAAGTGAAGAGGGGGGGGGGTAGTCCGAGAGAGGGAGAGACAGACAGAGAGAAAAAGTGTGTGTGTGTGTGTGTGTGAGAGAGAGAGAGAGAGAGAGAGAGAGAGCGAAGAGAGAGAGAGAGAGGAGGAGGAATTTAAAGAGAGAGAGAAAGTGAGAGAGACAGAGTTTGATAGAGACAGAGAGACAGAGAGAGAGAGAGTGTGTGTATCTATATATATATATATATATATATATATGTGTGTGTGTGTGTGTGTGTGTGTGTGTGTGTGTGTGTGTGTGTGTGTGTGAATAGAGAGAGAGAGAGAGAGAGAGAGAGAGAAAGATGATGATACTGATTGGTGTTTTTACGGCCACTTTTGTGCACATGGTAGGCTAAATGGGCCGAGCGACCTCCTAAGGTAATGAAGCGAAGTCAAAGATGAAACTATCTCCAGATATGTATAGAGATTCGAATACGGGTGGTAGTGAACTGTGGTCCAACACGCAACAGGCGAGAGAGAGAGGGAGAGAGAGAGAGAGAGAGAGAGGAAATGGAATGGCGAATATATATATGGCCACTGAGAACGATCTGAGGAGGATTTGAGAAAGCTCAAATAGTTATATATTCGTTTTTAATTATCAATGGAAGTAGATAATGTTCTGTATTAATTGTTGAGATCATCCCGTATGATCGACTCGGATGATGACTAAATATCTGCCTGGTTCGTTGGCAGCATCACGATATTACGATCCCGAAACCAGCACAGACAGCCAACGCCACCCATCGTCGGCATAACAAATCGAAAAGAACCACGTGACGATTACAAGTTGTCAACGTTTGTTACCGGTTATTGGCGGATCTTGGCCGAATGACGTCACTTCCTTCATACACCGCAGATGCTCCCGCCTTTAGCTTCCAATTTTACTGGATGTATCCAGGATTTTATTCCTAATGGAAGAAGAATGTCCCCGATCCGGGCTAGCCAACAGTAAAAAATGTCAGCCGCGGTACATTGTACTTCCAGATGTCAGGGCTGAATTTCGACTCTATCCATTGAACTCGTATAATACAATAACGTTTCTACGATGGCGCCCAAAGGATGCTCGCTCGCTCTTTCGGAACTCGCGATATAATCTTTTCGCGGCCTTGACCGCTCCGAAGCTAGAGTACCCGGTTGGAATATGGAGATGAGAACATTTCTGTCATTTCTCGTCCTATTTGTTCGAGAGCCAGTCTACGCGCATAAGGGGGGGGGGGGTAGATGAGGTCATAAATGGAGGAACAGCAGTCCAGGTTCTGCAGACAAATTCGGCCAAAATATATACTCGCGATCACCATTCCCGTTTTGTTCCGCTCAAGTTCACGTGAAGGTGAACATATATATCAATAAGCACCAAAAAAGGTGTGACTATCGCCATGAAACGATGGATCTAAAATCTCTTGACATTACTTTGTCAGCGGAAAAGCCATCTTACAGTCTGCGAAGATGATGATGATGATGATTGATGTTTTACGGCCATTTTTGTGCACGCGGTAGGCTAAATGGGCCAATCGATGTTCAAAAAGTAATAAAGCGAAGTCGAAGATGAAACACCCTTCGGATACGCCCACGCCGATATTCGAACTCGGGTGGTAGTGATCTGTGGTCCAACGCGCTACCAACTAGACCACTGAGGCGTCCCTACAGCCTGCCTGCGAGGAAGGCGCGAAATGTCCTAATGTGTGATCCGTCCTTGTACATCCTCCGCCGTCAAAATAATTAGCAGGTGATCGGAACAGAAGGCTACCTGTGGGCACCAGATGACGTGCCCCGCGCATTATTCTTAAGTAGGCACGCGTGCAGGTGATGCGGAGCCTGACAGGTGCGAAATGTCGTCGTCGTCGACGACCCGAGTGTTGTTAATAAAAAAAAAAAATGTCCAGGCCGGGTCGATCGAAGTCGGAACTATTTCACTCTCCTCGCCCACGTACCCAACGGACAGGGGGCTCACCTCGCCAAACGCTACATGGCTTGGTGCCAATGTATCGACGACACGAGCGCCTCCCCGGGAGCCGGGTCTCCTCAATCCGTCCAAATACCACCCGCACACCCCCAGTCCACCCACCCATACAACCACCCACACACTCAAACACCACCCACCCATCCGACCAACCAAACACAAGCAAACACACACCCGCCCGCACACCTCCTACCCAGAAGCCGAGTTGGCCACCAGCCGTAGGGGAGCCAATAGATTTCAGTGCGTATGTGTCGTCGGTCAGATATGGGGTACCCTCTAGCTGCCTGGAGGAAGGACAGGAGTAGCCACAGTCAGACCGAGGAGATAGACCCTCGACGGGGAACGAGTAGCACCGATATTTGGCAGACCGAATAACACACCGACCGAACGAGCGGGCGAGCGAGCACCTACCACATCGACACAGACCGAGAGAGAGGGAGAGAGAGAGAGAGAGAGGGAGAGAGAGGTTCAGAGGAACAGAGAGCGGCACAGTGATATTGTGCCAGAAGCTAGCGGCATTGGTGATTAGTTAGGAGCGAAGCCACGGAGACCGACACTTGACTAGCTCAGGCTGCACCCCGGCCAACGATCGTACACCGTCGACTGACTGGCTGGTAAAACGTGAAAACAGACTGGCTACCGTCGACGTTACCGTCGGCAGCATCGTCACAGCCATCGTCGGAAAGAGGGTCGGGTTATATATATATATATATATATATATATATATATATAGATATATAATATATATACATATACCGAACAAGACTGGGCAACCTGCCGAATTGGGAAGTCGTCGGATTCAGGCCGAACTCGACTACGAGCCGAACTGGGCAACGCGTCGGATTGGGAAACGAGCCGAACTCGGATATACACGTTCGAGCAGCTGGAGGAGAGCGACGCCTGCTGATAAAAAGGGGGAACTGCCGCGCAACAACGGGACAAAGTGAGGCGAGGCTCTCTTTGACTGTACCCATTCGGAGGATTGACCCGTCTGGCCGCCGACAACACGAGAGAGAGAGAGAGAGAGAGAGAGAGACACTCGGAGAGGACACGCTGGTACTGAGCCATGCCAGACGGCTGCCAACGTGTTTGGAAAGTCTGATGTAGGCTCGCATCCGAGAAGCGAACGAAGCCCGCGTCGGCTACAGGTTGTTCCGATACAGACACCTTGCTGGGGCACGATTTATGGGGACTTGGTAGACCCCGAATAGAGCGTTCTCTCTCGCCGATTGTCCGTCCGTCCGTCCGTCCGTCTGTTCGTCTAAGAGACACACAAAGAGAGGAGAGAGAAAGGGGAGAGAGGAGAGAGAGAGAGAGAGAGAGAGGCACCAACACGCCCACCATCGACGCACACTGACACACTCAGCTTGTCGCCATCGTTTGGAGTGACAATATTTTTGGCGTTTGCCGTCAGAGTGACATCGGCTGGGGTTTTTTCTTCTTTCCTTCTTCATAACCCCGCTATCTATCTATCTATCTATCTATCGGAGGACGACGTGTCTTTGCCAGCCAGCCAGCCAGCCAGCCAGCCAGCCCAGGGCCCAGCCCAGACCCCAGCTCGGCCCAACCCGTGGGAAGCAAATCGGGGTGTACTGCCGAGGTGGACATCGGGTGCTGAGGTTGGTTCGATCAGTGGTCGGACTATAAAAGTGGGAAATCAACGACAAGATGGTAGCCAATAAGAATAAACCGAACAAAACAATCAAAACAGCCAATAACGGTACGAACACCTGGCCAGGTAAGAATATTGTATTGTTTTTAACTACTTAATGATTTATGTTTCCTTAGAAACAACGACCCCCCTACCCCCCCCACGCTCTTTGGTCGTACCGACTCGGTTATGCGATTTTGCTCGTCCGCGCGCGCGCGTACGTTTCCGCTTGATTGGTGTATTCTCGTACCTGCGCGTGCGTGTGTATATATATATGTGTGTATGTGTATATGGATGTATGTATTATGTGTGCATGTGTCTGTGCGTGCATATATATATATATATATATATATATATATATATATAATTGTGTGTGTGTGTGTTGTGTGTGTGTGTTGTATGTATGTGTGTGTGTGTGTGTATGTATGTATGTGTGTGTGTGTGTGTGTGTGTGTGTTATGTAGGGTGTGTGTGTGTGTGTGTGTGTGTGTGTGTGTGTGTGTGTGTGTGTCAGTTAGCCGATCGGGGTATAGGTTATCACACACTGATGACGGTATAACAGAACTGGACCAATGTGGTAGATATGTTGACGATATAAGTCAACTGATCAATAGTTAAGGTGTGTAGTATAGAATTGGGCTCCTCACTCTTCCTCTCCAGTCCCAGCCACCAGACACGGAGTCGACAGATAGTGACAGATAGAGGCTCTTCTACATCTCGGTGTTATATACCACACACACACACACACACACACACACACACACACACACACACACAGAGACACTATGGTGACAGGCTGTAAGAGACAGGGGGCTATGACTGTTATTGTATGGAGTCTGTCTATATATATTAGAGGAAGATAGGGGGGGGTAGTACAACTTTATATATATATATATATATATATATATATATGCGCGCCTGTTTATATATTATACCGAATATACTTATGTCAGTGAGTGAGTCAGTGAGTGAGCTAGTGGTGTATATTTATAGCATCGGCGCTGGTCACATATACGGCCAAGAGGCAACTTCCCCGCGAAACATCCCACAAAAGCAGCTATGAGTCGGATTCGAACTCGGAACCCGGCGGTTCCCGTTTGCGTATGTCTACGCCTTCCTTTGGTGGTGTTCTATACGACTACGTGTGTGTCAGTACGGGCGTGTCAGTACGTGCGTGTCGGTACGGGCGTGTCAGTACGTGCGTGTCGGTACGGGCTGCCGGGTGGATGTTTTTGTTGGCGTTCCGAGCCCGTCCTATTGTTCCGGGCAGAAGGGCTCGCCATCTGATATGGAGAGTTATCTATCTGGTCGCTTGGCATTTACCTGGCCCGTGGAATCATTAGTCACCTATAGACAACGAGGTCAGATGGGAATATGACAGGTGAAAGACGTTCCGGTAATACTGCGTCTATAGGCGGCGGCTTACGACCGCTAGGTGGCGTCCACAGTCGTTATCGCCCCCCCCCCCCAAAGTGCCGTTACCTTGTTCAGACTTCGACGAAAAACGGAACACGGTAAAAAATTGGGCCGCTGCCCAGGTGGGGGGGGCTGCTTGGTGGCGGATGGGGGGGGGGGGCGGATCCAGGTTGACACGGCCACCATATTGGTGGAATGGTTGAGAAGTTGGCCGCGTAAAGTGGAGCTAATTTAATTAGCATAATCGGTTATAGAGCGGCAGCTGTGCGGTGTGACGTATATTGACCAGTTGGCCAGCTGTTTCGTGGACGATGGTCGATGTGGGCAACGTTGGATTATAATCGAGCCAAGTTTTTGGTGAGGGATAATCAAGGTGGCTCACCTATGATGATGATAATGATGATGAACTACATCACTCGTCCTCTCTCTCTCTCTCTCTCTCTCTCTCTCTCTCTCGCAGTGTGTGTGTGTGTGTGTGTGTAGTAGTAGTAGTAGTAGTAGTAGTAAGTGTCGTAGGTGTAGTTGGAGATGTTTGTAGGTTATCTTCCTGAATTCTTCAATTGGTTTTTATCATCCCAAACCCAGTATGGTAAATCTCTCACTATTACATAGTGTGTGTATATATATATGTGTGTGTGTGTGTGTGGGTGTGTGTGCGCGCGCGCGCGTGCTCGTGTGTGTTACTGAGCTATGGTGGTGAGGCTGGTACCGCTGTAAAACCAACCCGGCCGACACCACCATCACCATGAAGCCCAATGCCAACACCGCCCCCCCCCCCACCACCAAACACACACTTCATTTCGTCCCTCACTCGTCGTAAGCGTGCCCCTCTGCAGCCCGTCAGATGTCGCCTTGATCGCTCTAAGCCCGCGGGGCACCTCTCCTCTGTGGCGCTGCGATGTTGTCGAGCATTAGACTGGCAGCATATGGTACCGAGCGTATATAGGATGGATGGAATTGGCTCGACACCGGAGAGGGGCTGCCCCCATATAACGCGGTCAAACCGTGGACGCTGCTTTATCATACAGGCCTCACCGTGGGCCGCGGCACGAGACAACCCGTAGAGGGGTCGAGTTAGTCCGTCCCGTGCTCGAGACAGCCCTCACACGGCGTCACACTCGCTTCTATCGGCGGTCGGCACACCGTATAGGACGGTTTCACCTGAATAATCAAAGCTCGCCTTTCACCTGGGACGTCGGTCGGCCAGAGGACATTAACGCTGGACCTTGTTCCCCTGTTGTTGACATCTCTCTCTCTCTCTCTCTCCCCTCTCTTTATCTCACTCACTCACCCACTTACTCACTCACTCACTTTCTCTCTCCCTCCCGAGTGACGATGTTCCAGAAGTTTTATATTTACAATAAACAAGATTATTATAAAAACCATCTAGCCGACTAGAGCCAGGTATCGA
The DNA here is from genome assembly GCA_025642065.1 of Paralvinella palmiformis. NCBI lineage: Eukaryota > Metazoa > Annelida > Polychaeta > Terebellida > Alvinellidae > Paralvinella > Paralvinella palmiformis. The sequence goes on along the minus strand of JAODUP010000145.1, from coordinate 523,236 downwards.
CCAGTGGGAAGGATCCGGATGTGGGGCATCGCTCTCCTGGCTATTATCTAGAGTGTGAGTGTGTGTGCGCGTGCGTGCGTGTGTGTGTGTGTATATATATATATATATATATATATATATATATATATATATATATATATAGAGAGAGAGAGAGAGAGAGTATATTATAAATACAGTCAGAGAGAGAGAGAGAGAGAGAGAGAAGGTGTATTATATATATATATATATATATATATATATATATATATATATGTAGTGAGTCAGAGAGTGTATATATATATATATATATATATATATATATATATGTGTGTGTGTGTGTGTGTGTGTGTGGTGAGTGAGTGAGTGAGTGAGTGAGTGAGTGAGTGAGTGAGTGAGTGAGTGAGTGAAAAAAGAAAAGCTACAGACGGCCAGAGAGAGAGAGAGAGAGAGAGAGAGGGCGGAAGATAGATAGGTAGATATATAGATATATAGATAGATAGAGATAGAGAGAGAGAGAGAGAGAGATTCATTCACCTGGCGTCGGGAACAAACAGAGCGGAGAGTTGGTGGGGGGGGGGGGGGGTGGAGGTAACGCCAGGGAATATTGGTCTTGGCCACTTTGATATAATGAATGTTAAATATGAATGAGCCCGGATGGACGTCTGTTTATAACTCTGTCACGCCGACAGCCAACTCTCGCTAAATATCGCGAAACGTCGACGTTATCTTACGGTGTCGAGCATTCGGCAAACAAATT